>ML246925.1:80097-107301 GCA_005239495.1 Nicotiana undulata
TAATAGATGCATCTATGGTTCGAGTCGTTTGACCCTTCGGCAGTGCACATTTATTTATTGTTGGTTTGGGCCGTTCGACCCTTGCCATCGTTTGCGCATGATATTTGCTGCTTACTTCTTGTGATCTTTTAACTTCTTGTGATCTTTTAACTGCTTACTGGACTTCGTTGTTGGACTCTCATGGACTCAGAGGAAATTTGACGCAGTTTGGGTTATTGTGGATAGGCTGACTAAATCAGCACATTTCATTCCTTTGGCAAGTACTTATACTTCAGAGCAGTTGGCTGAGTTATATATTCGGGAGATAGTTCGCCTTCACGGTGTGCCTGTATCTATCATTTCAGATCGAGGTACGCAGTTTACCTCGCACTTTTGGAAGGCAGTTGAGCGTGAGTTGGGTACCCGAGCTGAGTTGAGTACAACATTTCACCCTCAGACTGACGGAGAGTCCGAGCGTACCATTCAGATATTAGAGGATATGTTTCGCGCTTGTGTTATTGACTTTGGAGGTTCGTGGGATCAGTTCTTGCCGTTAGCAGAGTTCGCTTATAATAATAGCTATCAGTCGAGCATCCAGATGGCTCCCTATGAGGCATTATATGGTAGACGGTGTAGATCGCCAGTTGGATGGTTCGAGCATGAAGAAGCTCGGTTATTGAGTACAGATTTAGTGCAGGAGGCCTTAGATAAGGTCAAGATTATTTAGCATCAACTTCGTGCAGCTCAGTCTAGGAAAAAGAGTTATGCCGATCGTAAGGTTCGTGATGTGGCATTCATGGTTAGAGAGAGAGTATTGCTTTGTGTATCGCCCATGAAGGATGTTATAAGATTTGGGAAGAAGGGTAAGTTGAGCCTTAGGTAAATCGAGCCTTTTGAGATTCTCGATAGAGTGGGGGAGGTAGCTTATAAACTTGCGTTACCTCAAAGGTTATCCTCAATTCATCCAGTATTCCATGTGTCTATGCTCAGGAAATATCATGATGACTCGTCCCACGTGTTAGACTTCAGCTCTATCCAATTGGATAAAGACTTGACTTATGAGGAGGAGCCGGTAGAAATTTTAGACCGGCAGGTTCGTCAGTTGAGGTCTAAGAGTTATCCTTCAGTTCGAGTGTAGTGGGGAGGCCAGCCCGTTGACGCACCTACTTGGGAGTTCGAGTCGGACATGCAGACTAGATATCCACACTTGTTCGCCATTTCAGGTAATTTTCTATGTCCGTTAGAGGACGAACGATTGTTTTAGAGATGGAGATTGTGATGACCCAAGGGGTCATTTTATGAATTTAGACTCCGTTCTAGGCTTAAAAGCCATAAAAAGACTCATTTTAAATACATTGATTTGCGTGCGCAGTCCGGGCGTGAAACCGAAAAACTTTTATGTGAAAATATGAGAAATAGTGATTTCTAGAATTTAAATTGATTATAGTTTACTTTGGTCAACATTTTGAGTAAACGGACCCGGATCTGTATTCCGACAATCCCGGGAGGTCCGCAGTAAAATATGGGACTCGGACATATGCCTGAAAATGAATTCTGAGGTCCGAAGCCTTAGAAATCAATTTTTGAAAGAAATTATTTTGCTGAAATATTAATGAAATAAAGAAAAGAATTAATATTTGAAACCATTGGTATCGGGCCCTTATTTTGGTTCCGGAGTCCGGTACAGATTTGTTATAGTATTTAAAGGTTTACTATGAAATTTGGTTAAAAACGGAGTTCGTTTGACGTGATTCGGTTGAAAAGTTATGAACTTTAAGTGTTCTTGATGAAATTGATGAGTTTTGAGGTTAAATTAATAGTTTTACATGTTATTTTCATGATTTGATCGAACGAGCAAGTTTGTATGATATTTATTGACTTGCGTGCATGTTTGGTTTAGAGCCTCGATGTAACGACCCGGTCGGTCGTTCCGTGAGATTTGCCTTGTTTCCCCTGTTTCAGCCTTGTCATGTGTTAATTAACCTAATTATGATGTGTCGGGTCGGTTGGTTCGGGTTCCGAATGATCGTAGTGAGAATTGAGATACTTAGTCTCTTAAAGTAGCCTTATAATTGGAAAAGTCAACTAGGAGTTGACTTATTGGTAAACGACCTCGGAATGTGGATTTTATGGTTTGGATAGTTTCGTTAGCTGATTTGGGACTTAGAAGTGAGTTTGGAATATTTTTTGGAGGTCCTGAGTAGAATTAGGCTTGAATTGGAGAAATTGAGTTTTTGGCGATTTCCGGTCAGCAGTGAAAATTTAGCTATCACGGTCGGGATGGAATTCCGAAAGTTGGAACAGGTTCGTAGTGTCATTTTGGATGTGTGAGCCAATTTTCAGGTCATTCGGACGTGGTTTGGGTGGTTTCGACATCATTGGCGAAATTTGGAAGTTTCTAAGTTCTTAGGCTTGAATCCGAGGTTGATTTGGTGTTTTTGCGTTGTTTTGAGTGGTTCGAAAGCTCGACTAAGTTTGAATGAGTTTATGGGATGTGTTGACATGTTTGGTTGAGGTCCCGAGGGCCTCGGGTGAGATTCGGAGTGATTTCGGACCATTTCTAGACCATTTTTAGCTGCTGGTTTTTGGCTACAGCAATGTGCTATGCGATCGCGGGGAATCGGTTGCGATCGCGATGAGTAAAATGAGAGAAAATGGCCAGTGAATCGCGATCGCGGAAGGCCTTTCGCGATCACGTAGAGGAAATTTTCTGCTGCCCTGACCCGACTTTGGAAGCTCGTATCTTGCAATCTATAAGGAATTTTGAGATTATCCAAAAATGAAAGTTGTAGCTCTTTGTGTCTAGTTTTCATAAAATCAAACCAATTGTGAGTTGTTTCTAAAGAGTTATGGTTTATAAACTACAGCCTGTCTGAGAAGAGTTTGGAAATCGCATTGTGTTGCATAGGGCTGACTTTGACGGCTTATATATAGTAATCTATAAGGAATTGGGAAATTATCAAAGCATTAAATTGTATCCCTTGGTGTCTATTTTTCAAAACGTCAAACCATTTGCAATTTGGAGTTTTGTACAAACGTTATGACCATTATACTAGAGGCTGCCCGGAAGAGCTGGGCAGTTGTTCTTCGCGATTGCAAAGCATTTTCCGCGATCGCGAAGGGCAAATTTTGGACTGAGAAAAGTTGTGCTTCGCGATAGCAAAGCATTTTCCACGATCGCGATGAGTAAATACCTGGGCAGAAGTTATATATCGAGGTTTCGGCCATTTTTAACATATTTGGAGCTATGGAGCTCGGATTGAGGCGATTGTTTAGTCGAGTTTCACCATATGGAATGGGGTAAGTGATTTCTATCTAATTTTGGTCAAAATCCATGATTATGCCTTTAATTTTATCATTTAATATGTGATTTAAGGGTTAAACTTTGGGGATTAGGGCTTGAAATTAGAGAGTTTAATTTGAGAATTTGAGGGACCATTTTTTGTCGGATTTTGATGAATTTGATATGGGTAGACTCGTGAGGGAATGAGGATTCCAGTTTTGTGATTTTTATCGAATTCTTAGATGTGGGTCCAGGGGGCGGGTTTGGCCAATTTCGGGAATTGTGCCTAGTTTTGATATTTTTTCGATTGGGTTTCGTCTCCCTAGCATATTTTGATGTGATAAATCTAATTTTGGTAGACTCGGAGCATTTAGGAGCTGATTCGAGGGGCAAGAGTATTGCGGAGTATCTTTTGGGGCTGATTTGAGATAAGTAATGACTTTAAATCTTGTCCTGAGGGTATGAAGCCCCGGACTTAGCATCTTTTCACTATTTTGGAGTGACGTACACACTGGATGACGAGTGTGTGGCGTGCACTAATTGGGGAACTTGAAACTGGTTCTTCCCTAGCCAACTATGGAGTTGCAAAACTGCTTTTAAATCACATGATAAATAGTATTTTCATGCTTTTGATATATTTGGGATGTAATCCATATTTGGGGCCTTGTGCCGACCTGTTTAGATCCCTTGGGGGCTTTTACTGCTATTCCTCACTGTGTTGACTTGATTTACACTCGGTCATACTATGTTTAACTGATTTCGAAACTCAGTCTTATTTACACTATTTTGAGATATAAAATGTTATTTTGGGTCGAGTACCCCATTTTACTGATAGTCCGAGCAGCTTTTTGAGAGGTCTCTGACTGAGTGAGGTCGAGGGCCTATGTTGTGAGGATATTATGGGATCGGGCTGCGCGCCGCATCATGTTATACTATTTATGGTGACTGAGTGAGGCCGAGTGCCTGATTATGAGGATAGTATATTGGGTCGGGCTGCACGCCGCGGCATGTTATTGATAGGTCGAGTGCCAGAGTGATTGGTGCCATGATTTGGCTTATTATAGCGCTTGGGCTGTAGGAGCTCCTTCGAAGTCTGTACACCCCCAGTGAGCGCAGGTACCTACTGAGTGCGAGTGCCGAGTGACGAGTGATTGGGAGGTACAAGTGACAGTGAGGTTGATAGGGGGACTGATACTGAGTGATTGTGGGGTGCTAAGTGACTGTTACTGAGTGATGATTTGGCCCGAGTGGCGGTTTATGATGATATTTTTCTTGAGTAATGATTTATGATTCATTTCATTTTATACTGAGATTTTCTTGGGGATTTTACTGAAAATATTGGAAATCATACTTGTTCAAAGGATTTTTCCTGAACTGGTTTTTAAAACATATTGACTAAGTGCATACACTATTGGAATCCAGTATTTTACTTATTGTGAATTGATGATTTGCTCCTATGTGTTTCTTACTGTTCAGGCCAGATTTATTTTCATTACTACTGAGTTGGTGTACTCATCATTACTCCTTGTACCTCTGTGTACAGATTCATGTATTGATATCGAGCATTAGTCATCTTATCCCGCGCAGAGCCGGAGCTGGGATATCGAGGTAGTTGTCCAGCGTCCACAACATCTCTATTTCCCTTCCTTACTTAGTTCTTCATTCCGAGATTTTGTATTATGGCAGTAGTATTGTTGGTATCATTCTTAGATGCTCGTGACCTGTTGACTCCGAATCGTGGGGATGGTTGTAGACTGTTTAGTTTGTTTTTTTTTGCAGAAAATTTTAGTGATTATATACGGTTATGAATGGTTGATAATGATTTGGAAAATTTTGAAAAGAAAATAAAATTATGTGACTGTTGGCTGACCTAGTTCCACGATAGGCGCCATCACGATCGTTTTAGGATTTGGGGTCGTGACACCCCAGGGCTCGGGTGAGTTTCGGGTAGGCTTCGGGATGTTTTTAACTTGTCAAAAAAAATATGTTGTCATAACAGTTTCTGGAGCACTGGTGCTCCACGATTTTTCTTTAAAATAAATAAATAAATTACTGCAGCCATAACCTATTAAAACACCAACTCAGGCAGCAGCCCTTTTCTTCATATTTTTCGAACTACCAAGCCCTAGAGACGATTTTCTTCACCTAAGTTCATCTCCAAAGTGTTGGTAATCAATTCTAAACTCTACTCTTTCAATTACCCAATGTTTTTCATCATTTTTAAATCAAAAATCAAGAATTTTTATGGTAAAAATTGAGAGTTTGGGTAGAATTAGGGAATTTTGTAAAAATCGAATCTTTACCTCGAATTGAGGTAGGATTTCGAAACTAATTGTATATTTGGGTTCGTGGGTAAAATGGTAAACATAATTTGGTCCGAACCCCGAGTTTAGACCAAGCGGGCCCGGGGTCAGGTGTTCACGTTTTTTGAGAAAACTTAAGAAAAATTATAATTTTCAATAAAGCTAGTTCCTTTAGCCTTAATTAATGATATTGAGTTAAGTATGATCAGATTAGAGAATGATAGAGCAAGATTCTAAAGAAAAAGCTATAATTGAGTTGTGAGTGGCCTGCGAAATTGAGGTAAGTGTTTAGTCTAACTTTGACTTGAGGGAATAGGAATCCCCACTTGTTTGCTATGTGAAATGTATGGGCGTGGTGTATAGGTGAGGTGACGAGTATCTATGCACCACCCAATTTGCCTGTTAAGCATGATCCCTTTCCCGTTCCCAACTTAATTGATTCTTGTCTTAATTGTTCTATGTCCATTATTGTTTCTATGACTACTTGGTCTTGTTATTTTATTGTTAGTTATTGTTGTGGTTATCTTGGAAAGAGTATTGGTTGTTTTAGTTGGATTTCTTGTGGTACAAAATTGTTGAGCGTTTTGGTATTGTTTTTATAAATTATATATATGTATATGTTCCTATTGGTTCCATTGTTGATAATATTGAGGAAGTGATGAGCAATGCAGTTTAACTATTTTGTGATTGTTGAGGTTTACGTGGTTGTTGGGTTTCTGATTGTTGCCAATTGTTGCGGCGAGTGTATTAAACGTGTTGGTTGTTCTTTTGATTTTATCATGGTACATAAAGACTGAGCTAGGTTGACAGCGTTACGGTGTTTACATATATTCTGGTTGGTTTTATTTTAAAATGATATTGGTTAAAGCTTACGAGCTATGGTTTTCTGTTTGCAATTGTGAAAATAAAAGTATTGTGAAAGGCTTGGCCTGAATTGTGAAAGTCTCATAAATAAACTGATATGATATGTGTGGTGAGACCGGGTTGCACGCCGCAACAAGGAGTGATAAGGGTGGACAGGTGGGATCGGGTTGCACGCTGCATAAGGAGCAATAAGGGTGATATATATATATATATATATATATATATATATAGGGAGGACCAATAAGGGTGGACATGTGAGATCGGGTTGCACGCCGCAACAAGGAGCGATAAGAGAGGACATTTATATTTTTACTGTTTATAAATTAAAGGCTGGAACACACATTTTTTTATTGTCATTATTTCATATTCTTCTCATTCTATTATTTAAAGTGAAACTTGTTTTGTTTACAATTGTTGATACATAAATATCTTGAAAGGCTCTGACTTAAATTGTGAAAATCTTTTTTTATAAATAAAGAGATGTGATTGTCTAGTGGGAGCGGGTTGCACGCCGCAACAAGGAGTGATAAGGGTGGACAGGTGGGATCGGGTTGCACGCCGCGGACGGAGTAATAAGGGTGATATATTTATAGGGAGGAGCAATAAGGGTGGACAGGTGGGAACAGGTTGCACGCCGCAACAAGGAGCGATAAGGGAGGACATTTATATTTTTACTGATTTTCAAAGAAAAACAAAGATTTGAAAACTTACTATTTTATATTACTATTTTTCATATTTTGGCACTACTTTTATTTAAAGTTAAAGTTTGGAAACTTGGAAATTATTTGAGAGTTGGTTATAGCTGAGGCCTGGAAAAGGCGGCTGAGTTATTTCATTGTTGTTGCAGTACTTAATTATTTGTTTAGATTTCCTTCTTGCTTTATATTTATTGTCTCAGATATATTTTTCTTGTTCATATAGAATTGTTTTATTGTGTTATTGTATATATTATTGTCACAGGTTATATGTTGTTAATGCAATGTCGTAGCCTCGTCACTACTTCGTCGAGGTTAGGCTCGGCACTTACTCAATACATGGGGTCGGTTGTACTGATACTATACTTTGCACTCTTTTGTGCAGATACAAGTACTAGCTAGCAGTAGAGATTTTTAGAGCAGCCATCTATTTATTCAGAGACACGAGGTATATCTGTCGGCGTTCGCAGATCCCGAGAATCTTCTCCTATTTTTATAAAACTGTTTTATTATATTCATAACAGTTACACTATTTTTTCGGCTCAGTATTTGTAGTATTCTTTAGTAGTTCGTGAATTGGGTCACCAGACCTGGGGGTAGTTTTAGATTTATTTATATAATTAGTTCGTGGCTCGGTTTAATTAATTTTTTATTATTTTATATTTGAAATTATTTATTGAAAGCCATTAGATTAAGTTTAATTTAAAATTATTTTATCTTGTTTAAATGGTTAATTAAAGGAAATAGTTGAGCGAACTCTAACATTGACTTGCCTAGAAAGTGTGGTGTTAGGCGTCATCACGATCCCTAAGGTTGGGAATTTCGGTCGTGAAATTTATAAGAAAAGATTTGATTTACTATTATTTTATAAATTATATTTTAAAATATTATATTAAAATCATATGCAACATAAATATAAACTTTTGCTTCTAACTTCCCAATAATAAACTTAACATGACTCACGATCTTATAAAGTAGTTGGTATATTATTTCTCATTTTAGCCTCTAAACGCATTTGTATGGTCATACACATCTTCGTTGAATGACATGATTAAATTATCTTGAGATTTCTAAAATTAATAAATCAAATAGATTAATAAAAATATTAATACAGACAAAAACAACTAATAGGATAACACATAAAAGTAATACCTAGAATATTAAACAATTTAAGAGCTTAGACCTTAATTGTAGTGGCTTCATCATTAACCTCATAATCAACACATGATGAGACTCTAATTTCGTAATATTGCAACACAAACATAAAAATAAAAAATTGAAATCATAATTTTTTCAATACAAATGTCACGACCCAAAATCTAGCCATGGTCGTGATGGCGCCTATCGTGTTGCAAGACAAGCCTATTTCCCAACATATTACTACTAATTGATTTTAATAATTTAATTTAAAAAATTCAATATTTAAATTTCCCATAACTAAATCATCTCTAAATATAAGTAATATAAACTACGGAAACGAGTCCCAAACATCGGGGTGTCTTACTATTCATCGAGGTCTTTCTCGAGGTCACTTGGGCTCGAGGACGAGGCTTGTTCATATACTGGTTTGATTTAACTTGCTTACTCAACTCACATACTTACTTTTCTTTTTAAAATAATTAGTATTGGATTAAATCACATATCTTTAAAACCTCACTATAAATTTAAATTGTTACTTAGACTTTAGGGTAAACAGTTTGGCGCCTAACGTGGGGCTAAAGATAATAATGATTATTATACTGATTTTTGATAACACACGTTATTTTTCACACTTGTTGTTGTCGAAGATTCTTTGTTTTCAGGCTAAAACATGTCGAACTCAACAAACACACCAGTACATGGTAATGACGGTCTCGGATTCCATGGGGAAAATGATAATGCAGTAGCTTCAGGGGCTAGTGTACCACCTCTTAACCCTGGGGTAGTGCCAGTTCCTGACCCAGTCGATGTTAGTTCACACATTGCTCTAAACGTCGACTTAGGCACCGACGTCGTCGTAGAAGCGTACGCGGAGAGGTCTAACCTAGTGGCCAAATAACATAGGGTCGAGGAGATGGGAAAGTCAGCCTCCAAGTAATCTTCGAAATGTTACAAGCGCAACAGATTGCTATCACTCAGCTGCAAAGTCAACAAAAGACTCCGAGTGTGGTGGGACCAGAAACTACTCGTCGTGCTGAACCAATGGCGGAGAGGTCGAGTAATAATGGATCTGGGGCTGACCCCACAATCACGAGAATGCTCGAAGAACTCACAAAAAGGAATGAGTCAAGAGAAAAAAGGATCGAGGATAATGATAAAAAGGTTGAAACGTACAACTCGCGGGTCGACCAAATACCAGGAGCGCCTCCAATTTTGAAAGGTCTGGATTCCAAAAAGTTTGTGCAAAAACCTTTTCCCCCGAGCGTGGCCCCAAAGCCTATTCCAAAAACGTTTCGCATGCCGGACATACCTAAATACAACGGGACCACCGATCCCAATAAACACATCACTACATACACATGTGGTATAAAGGGTAACGACTTAGAGGACGACGAGATTGAGTCTGTTCTACTGAAAATATTTGGGGAAACTTTGTCCAAAGGGGCGATGATTTAGTACCACAACCTTCCCCCAAACTCACTAGATTCATTCGCCATGTTGGCGGATTCATTGTGAAAGAACATGCTAGTGCTATAAAAGTCGGAACAAGGAAATCGGGCGTCTTCATAATTAAGCAAAGGGACAACAAGATGTTAAGGGAGTTCGTGTCCCGAATTCAGATGGAAAGAATGGAGTTACCACTTGTCACGACCCAAATTTCTCACCGTCGAGACCGTGATGGCGCCTAACATTGAACCCGCTAGGCAAGCCAGCGTTACCGGTTATTTTATCATATTTCTTAATTCTTAACAGTTACTAGATATAATAATAATAATAATAATAATAATAATAATAACGGAAATTAAAAATGCAGTATAACATAACTTAACGGTCTGATTAAATACTAATATGAAATCCAGAGCCAAAGTACTCCCAAAACAAGTGTCACAATTTCACGGATTGTCTACGAATACTACACATAGTGGTCCGAACAAAATAAATATACATTTGTCTCAGAAGTAAGAAAGAATAGAGCAAAAATAAGGAAAAAGGGAACGCCAAGGCTTGCGGACGCCTGCAGGACTACATCGGGGTCTCCACTGGACTAAAGGCAGCAACCTCGATCTAGGGTCCGAAGAGTCCTGTACCGGGGTCTGCACAAAAAGTGCAGAGTGTAGCATCAGTACAAACGACCCCATGTACTGAGTAAGTGTCGAGCCTAACCTCGGCTAAGTAGTGACAAGTCTAGGACACAACAACCATTTAAGCATGTGTAGTTTAATCATATACGAAGACAATAATAATAACAAGAATTAAACAAATTAATACGGGAGAAGGGGAAACATGCTGAGGGGAGGAAATATCAAGTTATAACAATAACGATTAAAGAAACGAAGTAAATATCATACTTAAAACAATAGAGATAATAACACAGAAACAATGCACGGCATCACCCTTTGTTCTTTTACTCTCGTTCTCACCATAAAATCAAAAGAAACGGCACGGCATCACCCTTCGTGCTTTTACTCTCTCATAATCATGGCACAGCATCACCCTTTGTTCTTTTACTCTCGTTCTCACCATAAAATCAAAAGAAACGGCACGGCATCACCCTTCGTGCTTTTACTCTCTCATAATCATGGCACAGCATCACCCTTTGTGCTTTTAACTTCATTAATATGGCACGGCATCACCCTTTATGCTTTACACTCTTCCTCACCCAAACAAATGAAATGACAGCATCCTGACAAGGAAATCAACAGTATAAACAATAATAGAAACCATAACGTCCTAACAAGAGAGTCAGCCATAGAAATAATATCATCCCGGCAAGGAAAACAGCTATAACTAACCTCGCTTAATTAATTAGCTTTACGAAATAAATCCCAATTTGAGCCAATACTCAGCAATAGGCAATACCAAGGAAATACCATCAACATGGATAATTATAATATTAAACCTAAGTAGTGCTTAATGAAAAATCATATCAATCACAATACGACACAGGCATGCTTGACACCAACGTATAGATACTCGCCACCACACCTATACGTTGAACATAACACTTACACGTCGCAAATAGGAGAAAACACCTATTCCCTCAAGCTAAGGTTAAGCCAAACACTTACCTCGGATTCCACGGCCAAACTCAAGCCTCAATTGCCGCTTTCCTTTTAGAATTTGCCTCCAATTCATTTGTATCTAGACAAAATTAACTTAACAAGCATATGAGGATCATCATACTGCCGATCTCGGATACGATCAAATAATGAAGAACAATCAACTGTATAAGCTAGAACACGGCTACCCATAGATTAGCTAAGGCCTGAACATCCAAAGCAAGCGGTCTCTCCCCGACTGAAATATACGCAAGGCTACCCGTACTGGCTGACTTCCTACTCAAAGCATCGGCCACCACATTAGCCTTCCCCGGATGTCATAGTCTTTCAACAGCTCCAACCATCTCCTCTACCTCAAGTTCAATTCTTTTTGCTTGAACAAGTATTGCAAACTCTTATGATCCGTTAACACCTCACATGACACGCCATACAAATAATGCCTCCAAATCTTCAACGCGTGAACAATGGCTGCTAGATCCTAATCATGAGCTGGATAATTCTTCTCATGGATCTTCAACTATCGCGAAGAATATGCAATAACATTTCCATCCTGCATCAATACTGCACCAAGTCCAACCCGAGATGCATCACAATACACAGTATATGGCCCTGAACCTATGGGCAAAACTAACATCGGCGTCGTAGTCAAGGCTATATTGAGCTTCTGAAAGCTCGCCTCACACTCATCTAACCACCTGAACTAAGCACCCTTCTGGGTCAATCTGGTCATCGGGGCTGGAGTAGAAAAAAACCCCTCCACAAACCGACGGCAGTAGCCCGCCAAACCCAAGAAACTCCGGATCTCTGTAGTTGATGTGGGTCTAGGACAATCCTTGACCGCTGAAATCTTCTTAGGATCCACTTGAATACCCTATGTTGATACAACATGACCCAAGAATGCAACTGAACTCAACCAAAACTCACATTTCGAAAACTTAGCATACAGCTGACTGTCCCTCAGAGTCTGGAGAACAACTCGAAGATGTTGCTCATGCTCCTCCCGGCTGCAGGAATAAATTAGAATATCATCAATGAAGACAATCACGAAGGAATCCAGATAAGGCATGAACACTCGGTTCATCAAGTCCATGAAAGCTGCTGGGGCATTTTTCAACCCGAATGACATCACTAAAAACTCATAATGCACGTACTGAGTGCAAAAAGCTGTCTTAGGGACATTGAATGCCCTAATCCTCAACTGATGGTAGCCAGACCTCAAACCAATCTTCGAAAATACCCTGGAACCCTGAAGCTAATCAAACAAGTCATCAATCCTCGGTAACGGATACTTGTTCTTGATGGTAACCTTGTTCAGCTGCCGATAATCTATGCACATCCTCATCGATCTGTCATTTCTTCTTAACAAACAACACCGCCGCACCCCAAGGTGAGACACTAGGCCTAATAAAGCCTTTATCAAGCAAATCCTGCAACTATTCTTTCAATTCCATCAACTTCGGTGGGGCCATACGATATGGCGGGATGGAAATGGGCTGAGAGCCAAGAGCCAAATCAACGCAAAAGTCAATATCCCTATTGGGTGGCATACCCGGCAGGTCTGCAAGAAACACCTCTGGAAACTCACGAACAACGGGCACAGAATCCATAGAAGGAAACTCAGCACTACGAACATAAGCTAAATAGGCCAAACACCCCTTCTCGTCCATATGTCGAGCCTTTATATAAGAGATAACCCTGCTGGAAGAATGACCAGGAGTCCCTCTCCACTCCAGTCGAGGCAACCCTGGCAATGCTAATTTCACGATCTTGGCGTGATAGTCCAATATGGCATGATAGGGCGACAACCAATCCATCCCCAAAATGACATCAAAATCTACCATATGAAGGAGTAGGAGATCTACATTGGTCTCAAGACCCCCACAAACCACTACACACGAACGGTACACATGATCTACCACAATAGAGTCACCCACCGATGTAGAAACATATACAAGAGCACTCGGAGGATCACGAGGCACAATCAAATAAGGGGGGAAATAAGATGATACATAGGAATATGTGGACCCTGGATCAAATAGAACCGAAGCATCCCTGATGCAAACTAAAACCATACATGTGATAACTGCATTGGAGGCCTCAGCCTCAGGTCTGGATGGAATAACATAGCATCGAGGATGGCGCCCAGTAATCTGTACTACATCCCTAGGACGGTCTCCTGATGGCTGACCTCTACCTCTAACGGCCTGGCCTCCACCTCTAACGGCTTGACCTCCACCTCTAACACCTTGACCCCCACATCTGGCTGGCTGAGCGAGCGGTGGAATACCCAGTGTTGGAAACATGGCACGAGAACCCCGGTGCTGAGAACTACTCGAGGCTCAAGGGAAAAATCTAGCAATGTGCCTCGAATAACCACAAGTATAACAAGTCCTCGGTTGCTGAGACTGCTGGCCCTAAAACTGACCCTAACAACCTGACTAACCACCCTGAAAACTCTGAAGTGGCGGTGCACTGATAGGAGCTGGTGGCGCACTGTAGGGAAACTGATCAGAATATTGACTATGAGAACCACGGCCACCTGGAGCACCGTGAGAAGCTTGAAGTGCTGAATGATATAGCCTAGGAAGATGGCCCCTACCAAAAATATCCGTGCCTCCAAATGAGGCAGCACTGAACCTACCAAAATGAAGGGGCCTCTTGTCAGACCCCTGACCACTCCCCTGTAATAGAACCATCTTAACTCGTCTGGCCACATTGGCTGCATCCTGGAAAGAAATATCACTCCCTGTCTCCCTAGCCATCTGCAATCTGATCGGCTGATCTAGTCCCTCAATAAATCTCCTCACCCTCTCTCTCTCGGTGGGAAGTATCACAATAGCATGATGGGCCAAGGTAATGAATCTGATCTCATACTGAGTGACGGTCATAGAACTCTGCTGGAAACGCTCAAACTACCTCCGGTAATCCTCTCTCTGAGTGATAAGAAGGAACTTATCCAGAAATAAATGAGAGACATGGGCCCAAGTCAAAGGCGGTGACCCAACTGGTCTAGCCAAATAATAATCTCTCCACCAAGTCTTGGCGGAACCTGACAGACGAATAGTAGCAAAGTCGACCCCATTGGTCTCCACTATCCCCATGTTCCGTAGAACCTCGTGGCAGCTATCAAAATAGTCCTGGGGATCCTCTTAAGATGTACAAGTATAAGTAGTAGTAAAAACCTTGGTGAACTTGTCCAACCTCCACAAAGCATCAGCAGACATAGCTGCTCCATCACCGGTCTGAGCCACAACACTCGGCTGAACTACCCCAGTTGTCTGAGCTGCTGGAGTCTGAAACTGAGAAGTCATCTGCTCCAGAATGCGAGTAGCAGGAGTTTGGGCTCCTCCCCCAGCTTGAGAGACGGCTGGTGCTGCAGGAAGTAAACCTGCCTGAGCAACACTCTCCACGAGGCCCACTAGATGGACTAGAGCATCCTGGAGTACTAGGGTAGCGATGAACCCCTCGAGAACTTGAGTTGGCCTAGCCGGGACTTCCTGGGCAGGAACCTCATCGACAAACTCTACCTAAAGCTCTGCCGCTGGTGCTGCTGCTCTGGGCTGAGCTCTGCCCCTGCCTCGACCTCTAGCACGGCCTCGTCCTCATTCTCTGCCCCTCGTAGGAGCTGCCACTAGGGACTCGGGTATCTGATCAGTGGATGAAGAAGCACGTGTTCTCGCCATCTGCGAGAGAATAGAGTAGGAATTCAATTAGCATTGAGAAATCAAGTCGCACGACAGAGAAGAATATATATAAAGTCATTCCTAAACTCTGTAGCCTCTGGGGGGATAAGCACATACGTCTCCGTACTGATCCCTCGGACTCTACTAAGCTTGTCCGTGAATTGTAAGACCTAAGAAACCTAGTGCTCTGATACCAACATGTCACGACCCAAATTTTCCACCGTCGAGACCGTGATGGTGCCTAACATTGAATCCGCTAGGAAAGCCAACGTTACCGGTTGTTTTATCTTGTTCCTTTATTCTTAATAGTTACCAGATATAATAATAATATTAACAGAAAGTAAAAATGTGGAATAACAGAATTTAACGGTCTGATTAAATTATAATATGAAATCTAAAGCCAAAGTACTCCTAGAACAAGTGTCACAATTTCACGAACTGTCTACGAATACTACACATAGTGGTCCGAACAAAATAAATATACATCTATCACAAAAGTAAACAAGAACATATCAGAAATAAGGAAAAAGGGGACACCAAGGCCTGCCGACGACTGTAGGACTACCTCGGGGTGTCCACAGGATTGAAGGCAGCAACCTTGATCTAGGGTCCGAAGGGTCTAGTACCGGGATCTGCACAAAAAGTGCAGAGTGTAGCATCAGTACAAACGACCCCATGTACTGTGTAAGTGTCGAACCTAACCTCGGCGAAGTAGTGACGAGGCTAGGACATAACAACCATTTAAGCCTGTGCAGTTTAATCATATACGAAGACAATAATAATAACAAGAATTAAACAAATTAATACGGGAGAAGGGGAAACATGCTGAGGGGAGGAAATATCAAGTTATAAAAATAGCGAATGAAGAAACGGAGTAAATATCAGACTTAAAACAATAGAGATAATAACACAGAAACAATACACGGCATCACCCTTCGTGCTTTTGCTCTCGTTCTCACCATAAAATCAAAAGAAACGGCACGGCATCACCCTTCGTGCTTTTACTCTCTCATAATCATGGTATAGCATCACCCTTCGTGCTTTTAAATTCATTACTATGGCACGGCATCAACCTTCGTGCATTAACACTCACAATATCGGCACGGCACCACCCTTCGTGCATTAACACTCACAATATCGGCACGGCACCACCCTTCGTGCATTAACACTCGCTCACAATATCACGCACGGCATCACCATTCGTGCTTTACACTCTTTCTTACCAAAACAAATGGAATGACAGCATCCCGACAAAGAAATCAACAGTATAAACAATAATAGAAACCCTAACGTCCCGGCAAGGGAGTCAGCCATAGAAATAATATCGTCCCGACAAGGGAAACAACTCTAACCAACCTCGCTTAATTAATTAGCTTTACGAAATAATCTCAATTTGAGCCAATACTCAGCAATCGGCAATACCTAGGAAATACCATCAACATGGATAATTATCAAATTAAACCTAAGTAGTGCTTAATAAAAAATCATATTAATCACAATATACGACTCACGGGCATGCTTGACACCAACGTATAGATACTCGTCACCACACCTATACGTTGAACATAACACTAACACGTTGCAAATAGGACACAACACCTATTCCCTTAAGCTAAGGTTAAGCCAAACACTTACCTCGGATTCCACGGCCAAACTCAAGCCTCAATTACCACTTTCCCTATAGAATTCGCCTCCAATTCAATTGTATCTAGACATAATTAACTTAACAATATCAATAAATGCTAAATAATGCAAACCCAATGCTTAATTATAACTTTTCTATTTGACTCATTTGCAGGCAACGTTCGAGATCTTAAGAAAATACAACATCAAAACTCAACCTAGAGAAATGCGCCTTTTGGGTTGGCTCGGGCAAGTTCTTGGGCTTCATTTTATTGAACAGGGGAATAGAGATCAGCCCTGACAAAATTAAAGCCCTCAAAGAAATCACCACCATGGATAGTGTGAAGGTCGTACAACGATTAACCGGGCGGATAGCTTCTCTAGGCCGATTTATCTCGAGGTCATCGGATCAGAGCCACCAATTCTTCTCCCTACTCAAAAAGAAGAATGACGTCGCATGGACTCCAGAATGTCAGCGAGCGTTGGAGGAGTTAAAGTGGTACTTGTCAAGCCCGACCCTACTTCACACTCCGAAGGAAGACGAAAAACTTTACTTATACTTGGCCGTGTCCGAGGTAGCGGTGAGTGGCGTGCTGGTTCGAGAAGAACAAGGTGCACAATTTCTTGTTTATTATGTAAGTCGAACCTTAGGGGATGCTGAAAAAGGTTCCACATCTAGAAAAGTTAGCATTTGCACTAATAAGCGCATCTAGAAAGTTAAAACCATACTTTCAATGTCATCCCATATGTGTGTTAACAACGTACCCACTTCAAAACATTTTGCATAAGCCCGAGTTGTCGGGCCGGTTGGCCAAGTGGGCCATCAAACTTGGAGGCTACGATATCGAGTATCAACCTCGAACGGCCATCAAGTATCAAATTTTAGTAGACTTCCTGGTAGATTTTGAACTTGCCTCGTACCTAAAGTAGAAAAGGAACTTTTACTAAAGTCAGGTACATCCTCGGGGGTATGTACCCTCTTCACAAATGCCGCCTTGAGTGTGAAAGGGTTCGGCCTCGGTATTGTTTTATAACCACCTACGGGCAGTGTCATTAAAAAATCTATCAAAACTTCTAGATTAACTAACAATGAGGCCGAGTATGAGTCCATGATTGCAGGTCTCGAACTAGCCAAAAGCCTGGGAGCGAAGGTCATCGAGGCCAAATGTGACTCTCTTTTGGTGGTAAACCAACAAAAGCTTCGAAGTTTGAGAAGATATAATGCAAAGGTATTTGGACAAACTGCAAGTAACATTGCACTGCTTCAAAGAATGGACGCTGGACCATATACCTCCAGAGCAGAACAGTGAGGCCGATGCACTTGCGAACTTGGGGTCATCGGTCGAGGAAGGTGATATTGTCCCGGGAACTGTTGTCCAATTGTCGAGGTCCGTGGTCGAGGAAGGCCATGTTGAGATTAATTCTACAAGTTTGACATGGGATTGGAGAAATAAATATGTCGAGTATTTAAAGCATGGAAAGCTCCCCTCGGACCCAAAAGAGTCAAGAGCCCTATGAGCAAAAGCAGCTCGATTCTCGCTTGATGAAAATGGAACATTGTACAGAAGAACCTTCAACGGACCGCTGGCATTATGCTTAGGACCAGGGGACACCGATTATGTATTGCGAGAAATCCACGAAGGAACTTGTGGGAACCACTTTGGCGCCGACTCTCTGGGTCGCAAAGTACTTAGAGCTGGATATTACTGGGATAGCATGGAAAGAGATACTAAGGAGTTCGTTCGAAGGTGTGACAAATTCCAAAGTTTTGCACCGACGATCCATCAGCCCGACGAACAACTCCATTCGGTTCTATCCCCGTGGCTATTCATGAAATAGGGGATGGACATTGTCGGCCCCCTACCAATGACACAAGGTAAAGATAAGTTCATTTTCTTTATGACTGACTACTTTTCAAAATGGGTAGAAGCACACGCCTTCGAGAAAGTAAGAGAAAAAGAAGGCATCGACTTCATATGGGACCACATCGTGTGTCGGTTCGGGATACCCGCCGAAATAGTATGTGACAACGGGAAGCAGTTTATCGGCAGCAAAGTGACAAAGTTCTTCAAAGACCACAAAATCAAAAGGATTCTATCAACTCCCTATCACCCAAGCGCAAATGGCCAGGCCGAGTCCACAAACAAAACTATCATTCAAAACATGAAGAAGATATTGAATGATGCTAAAGGGAAATGGAGATAAGTATTGCCCGAGGTATTGTGGGCATATCGAACAACGTCAAAATCAAGCACGGGGGAAACCCATTCTCTTTGGTGTATGGGTCCGGAGCGTTGATTTTGGTCGAGGTTGGGGAACCTAGCATCAGGTTTCAGCATAGTAATGAGGATTCGAACCACGAGGCTATGAAGACTTGTCTCGAACTACTAGATGAAAAATGTAAAGCCGCACTTGTTCGAATGGCCACACAAAAGCAAAGTATTGAGAGGTATTATAACAGAAGGGTGAACCTTCGCCATTTCGGAATCGGGGACTTAGTTCTAAAGAAAGTGACCCTTAATACTCGAGACCCAAATGAAGGAAAGCTAGGACCCAATTGGGAAGGACCGTAACGAGTCATCAGAGTCGTGGGAAAGGGATGTTACAAACTTAGCACAATGGAAGGAGAACAACTACCAAACAACCGGAATGTATCACTACTCAAACGATATTATTGCTAAGGTATGACCTTTTCTTTTTTTTCATTTATATTTAACACTAACTTGTAGGTGTTCGATCTAAGACGTTGAGGCATCCTTCAACTCGAAGACCTTAGGTTTTAAAGCACGCGTTGCACTCTTTTCCCTTAGATCGGGTTTTATCCCAAATGGGTTTTTCCGGCAAGGTTTTTAACGAGGCAACATTTATATGCTACCTAAGGGGAATTCAACAAGTATCCAAGGCTTCTTTTCAATTCACCTCGAATACTAGGGGGCATTACCTGTCGGGGACTGGCAATTTCGAGGAAAATACTTCACACCTAGGAAGGCCTCGATAGGGAAACTTTGTAATGGGCCAAACGGTCAAAGGAACCGTGTTCATATAGGATTATCGAACCTCGAAGGCAACACATGAATACATGTACGAGTTATTGAAAGAAACATATTTTCTATTAAACATCTCATGACTTGAAGAAATTTGTTGCTCCATACTTACGATTCTATATGGAAAAAGGCTCGAAAGCCAAAATACGAGTACATCTCGACTACTCGGGGACTACCGTTGATAGTCAAAAATGTTCGAACTATGCAAACATAAACTCATAAGACCCCAAAGAGGAATCCCTGGATGTAAAGGCCAAGGCCATCACACTCGAGGACTAACATTTTGAACAAGTTCAAATATCATCAGGAAACAAGTTCAAGAGACATACCTGAGAGCTACGGCCACATTAGAGGCTACGACGACGTTAAAAAGACCGCAGCTCGTACACGTTCGACTTCCTCCATAATCTAAGGCTTTCAAACACTTCAAAAAATCGGTTAAATCAGGCTACCCTTGGCAAAAGCAAATGATAAAGGGCTTCGATAAAATCAGCCCTCAAATAATTTAAAGGCTTCGATAACATTAGCCTTCAAAAAAACCTCAAGAGGTATTCCATTATGTTTACAAAAACTAATTACAAATAAGGTTCCGATCAACCAAACCTTCAAAAAACCCAGCGAGAACAAAAAACACATGCTAAGGCATAGAAAACTTCTCACTAAGTCTTTTATCCAAAAAAAAAAGGGAAAATTATAGCCGCTTTAAAAGAGCCTAAGGGCCAATACAAAAGAGCCTAAGGGACGATATAAAAGAGCCTAAGTGCCGATGCGTTAAGGGTTCAAACTCTCATCTGAACCCAAGGGTTCAATCACCCCGATCCCAAACAAACATTATTGATTAAACCTTGTCACTATTCAGCACTAAAAGTGTATATCTCGAAGGCAAGGAAACCATACAAGGAGAACTCTCGAATCCATAGCTCGAAGAATTAGATTATTACGAAAAACATAAGGCAAAGAAGAAGAAATCAAGAAAACTCTTTCTTTTATATACATTCATAAGATGGTAAAGAAGAGTTTAACAAAAAAGGAAGTACAAAAAATATAGAAAAAAGCTCCCATCAAAACCGAGGGGGCATCCCCCCAATTCAGTTTCTTCCCTCGGATTTGCGTCTCCCTCGGGGATAGCTTCTTCCTTGGGGGTAGCCTCCTCATCAGCCTCCTCTTCATCTCCAGACCCGCCTTGGACACCTTCTATATCATCATCATCATCATCGGAGGTGAGAACAAACTTGGCGTCGACTTCATCTACCTTATCCTGGGTTATTTCTTCGGAGAGATCGAAGCCCCTGGCATGGATCTCCTCGAGAGTCTCCCTCCGAGATCAGCACTTGACATAGTCGTTGCTCCGCTTTTCCTGAGCCATATCTTCTCTCAACTCCTTTTGAGCAGCCTCGGTGTCCGTCAGGTATATGGTGGTCGTTTTATTGGCCATAATTTGGATCTTCTTGGCCTCGGCCCTGGCTTCAACAGCTCCGACTTCGGCCTTGGAAAGACTAGCCTCGAGTTCAGCAATCTTTTTTGCCTGAACCAAGTTATCCTCTTTGGCATTCTAGAGCTGGACCTCGACCGCTGCTAGTTTGGTCAATGTCCCCTTCTTCCTCGCAGCAAGGTTGTCCATGTTATCTTTGCATTCATTGCACTCGGCATTAACCCTTTCGACCTCACCGCAGAGCTGCCCTAGTGCCTCTACCTTCTGTTGTAGCTGATACATCGAAGTATTAGCCCCCATAGTTGGAAAGGGAAGGCCATACTCTTTCAAAACATTATTTACCTGCTTCTCCAGTTCGTCCTCGTATTCTCGGGCCCTGGTCAGCTCCGCCCGAAGGTCCTTGAGCTCTTCCTCCTTTTGATCACAGATGAGCCTCAGAGCCTTCCTTTCGCCCAAAGATTTGTTCAGCTCGGCCTCGCATTGACCTAGCTTAGCCTTGAACTTGATAAAAGCCTACGAGAAAAAAGGTAGGATCAGTCGATCAAGGAAGGAAATATACAACGTTAAGAGAATGACAGCATTAAAATGTTGAGACTTACACTGGAGAAATTATCTTGGGCCTCTTCGAAGATCGACGATGCATCAGCAAGATTGGCATCATCGACCCCAGTGAAACAACCCTAGAAAGGATCGTCCTCACTAGGGGCTCCGCCTAACTCGGGCATTTTCAGGGCCCGAGCATCTCTGATGGCGTTCTCGGAAAAAGCCGAGAACGACGGGGAATGACTTGCGGTGATGGCCTCGGGGAGATCCGTCGAGGCGCTTTGTTCGACCACAAGAGTTTCGGAACCTGCCCCCTTAGGCACAATAGCGGGAGGCAGAGAAACAACTACGATGCCACGCGACGCGGGGTCTTCGTCCTTGCTTTCCTTCGAAGTCCCTTTATCACGGTTGGGGACCACGGTTTCATCACGTTTGACGGTCTTGGTGGATTTTTTGGTTCGGGTCACTAAAGTAGAGCCCTCGACCTCTTCACTCTCATCATCAATGGACTGATGGATTGAATCTATGTCCACGTTAATAATGATGTTCTTCTTGCGCCTCCAGGCAGGGCCCGCTTTGTTTTAAGGATCTTCGACCTTCGAAGACCTTTTCCTTTTGTTATCTTTCTTTGCTTTCGGAACCGGAGAATCAACCCTCTCCTCGGGAGGGGTTCTTAATACCTGCAATAAAAAGTTAAGTGTTAGAAAGGGAATACTTCTGATAAAGGAGAGGGTGCCGAGATATTTACCGTTGTGTTTAGCTTCCCGCTTGCCCTTCGTCAAGTATCGCCATTTGCGTTGATCTTAGGAGGAGGTTCGGGCCAGCTTACGAACCCATTCCTCGAGATCGGGGACCGCGTGAGGAATCTAGGGGACCGCTGATAAGGAAGAAAAGAATATTATGCAAAGTGTACCTAAACTACAAAGAAGGGCACTAAGGAAAAGGGTTCCACTCATGATCGAAGTTCCATTTCTCGGGAAATAGATCTGGTCTTCGGGAATAATATCGACGGTCCTCACTCGGATGAACAGGCTCATCCATCCCCGATCTCTATCTTCGTCATTGCTGGCAAAGAAAGACTTGGTCGATCTACGCTGAAGTTTGATCAGCCCTCGAAAGTGGTGAGGCCGATATAGATGAATGAGGTGGCTAAGTGTGAACTCGATCCCCTCAGCCTTGCCAATGAAGAATCAGACCATTATCACTATCCACCAAAACGACGGGTGGATTTGGCCCAGGGTAACCTGATACCTTTTGGAGAACTCGATCAAAATGGGGTCGAGAGGGCCCAACGTAAAAGGGTAAGTGTATATACTTAAGAACCTCTCCACGTGGTTAGTGATATCCTCCTCGCGAGTGGGGATCTGTATCACGACTTTTTCCCCCAACCGCATTCTTTTCTCACAACGTCGAGATGCTTCTCTGCTATTGAACAGATGTACCTCGAAGCATGCTCACGTCGATAGGGGACATCGGGGAGATTTTAAATCGAAAAGTCTTTTTGCAGGGTGATGGCCCCGGTGACTATCTCGTGAATGGCCGATGCCTTACCACCGGCCGAATGAGAAGAAGATGAAGTTCCCTCTTTTTGAGGGACGTCTTTTGAAGTTTTAGCCATTAATTACGTTCGAAATAAGCGAAAGTGGGTGAGGTATGATCGCTTGTAGCGTTTAAGGATGGAATAAATGGTGGCAAATGAGAAGAAAATAGTGGAGAAAGGGGCTCAAAAAGATGGCAAATGGAAGAAAAAATCCCTAAAGAGGTAAATAACCAAGAAAAAATCCCTAAATGGTGGCAAATGGAAGAAAACAGTGGTCGACTGATGCTGACGCGCATTTAATGTTTTGGGGAAGCGAACTGATGGGACATTTCGGTCACTTCAATGATTGCATCATGGGGATGATGTCACCAGCAAGGGTTTTGTGAATTCAGGATTCAAACCGTTTCTTGTCATTTCATTTTAAGAAACGCAGGGACTGTCTATATACGGTCAAAATCAAGGGAGCCCAATTTTGGGAGTTCGAGTTATTACCCCCGGTCCGAAGTTCAACTGAATCGATGTCGGAGTCAAATCTGGATAAGAAGTGCATACTTCGGGGATCAAACCGAGGGCGAAACATGACCTACCTTGAAATAGTACCGTTATGAATCTGTACCAGAATGAGCGGGAATTTCTCAGTGGCACAAAGATCAAGGGTAAATTCCGAATTAAATTTGTACGAGTTAGTACAAATCCGTACTAGGTGTTCATACAGATGTCCCAATAAGATTCTCTACTGTAAATAGAAATGTACCTTATTTAGGATTCCCCTCCTATATAAACGGGACCTCAATCATTTGTAAACATCATCAATCATTAGCAAAGCATATACACCTTTACTTTACTGTTCATCTCTCAAAATTGTCCTTTAAGCTTTATTATAGTCTCTTTGCTTATTTCTACTGTTCATCGAGGTCTTTCTCGATGTCACTTGGGCTCGAGGACGAGGCTTGTTCATATACTTGTTTAGTTTAACTTGCTTACTCAACTCACATACTTACTTTTCTTGTTAAAATAATTAGTATTTGATTAAATCACATATCTTTAAAACCCCACTATAAATATAAATTGTTACTCAGATTTTAGGGTAAACAAGTATACTGGATTATACTAGAGTTCTAGTATAATATACTAGACTTCCAGCATAATATATTGGACTTCCAGTATAATATACTGGTCGAGCATAATATGCTGGAAGTTCATACACATGTGCTCCAATCTCCAGTATATTATGCTGGAACTTTCCGCGTGTTGGAGTTCTAGCATAATATGCTGGAAGTTCATACACAAGTGTACCGATCTTCAAGTATATTATGCTGGAACTTTCCGTGTTGCAGCAAAATAGTGGCTATTGTTTAATGACTTTGCAAACACTGATTATTTTTTATAGATCAGTCTGAAAACTGGCTAGCTCGTGCTATTGATAACGAGGAAACTAACTTCCTTTTTTTCAGTTCAATTTTTCAGTATTGGAAATTTATTGAGGCGATAAATTCATATTCGAGCCGGATAAGCATACTAACAAGTAACAACGCAAACCGTTCCTTACCAAAAAATTCTCAGTTCTCAAGTTCTCTACTTTGTCTAACATGTAACTCACACTAAGGATTAAAAGGAATTGTTATCATGTTTAACATCCTAATTTAAACATCACCTAGCTAGTGACATATACTTTCTTGATTTTTCAATTGTGACCCTTCGATTCACATGCTAATTTCTCTTCAACTAACAACTTCAAGTTATTAGAGACTTGAGATCAATAAATTTTTTCATGAGGATACTAGTGATCTGAGAAATATTTCAAGAGAGTAAATGATTTGAAGAAATACTAGTTCTCAATCACAAATCTCCAATTTTTACAATTTCGTTTTTCAAGTCAAGACCATGTTCATATACACTCGGGGGTAGTTTGAGTGTGTATAAGAATAGTGCGGAATAAGGTGTATTTCGTAATGCATGTAATGCATGAGTTAGTAATGCAAGCATTAGTTATGCAGATATTATTTCTTGTCTACTGTTTGGTGTGGTGTATTAAAATTATACAAGTATTAGTTATACACAGGTTGAAAAAATGTACCAAACAAGGTATTAGTAATGCATAGAGCTAATGCTTGCATTATTTTTTCTAATACCTCCTACCAAACGACCCCGCAGTATTTTCAAAAATTTACTCTTTTTCAACTTCAACTTCAATCAAATGTTATCAAACGCCTAATAATATCCTTTAATTAGAGCACAAATATGCAAAACCTAGAGCACGCTTCAAACTAGTAAAAAAAAAAGGCACCCCGGTGAACAAAGCATTCAACATTCACACAAGGTTCCGAGAATGACCGCATCCCAAGGAGTGACGTAAACAGTCTACCCTAAGCAAGCATTATTGGTTGCTTTCACGGCTCGAACCCTTGACTCACACGAAAACGCTTCAAACTAGTACAACTAGTACTCTACATTCCCCTTCTTTTCAACAAGGTGGCTTGAACCCCATGTATTTTCCACTTGTGTAATCCCTCCAAACATCTACAGCTCCAAAACTTGTTATAAGAACAGTACTTAAAGCCATAACTATACCAACAGAGAATACAATAAGTGATGCTCTCCCATGATGTTCTATAGCTCTTTGTACCACAACCAATCCAATAAGTGAAGCAATTAAACAAACAATTGCAAAGATGAGGGCAGTATTGACATGTTCCATGCCTAGAAATAGGTATTGTACAGCTGACATGGTAGATGAGAAAAATACCATGAATGAACAAGTTGCTGCTGTTACCTATTAGAAAAGAAAGTCATTAGTCCAACAAGGGGAAAAAAGTAGCAACGTATCGTGTTAGGCAGTGGCGGACTCAGAATTTTGTGCAAGCGGGTTCAAGCTTAAAAGTATATAACTTTAGTCGTAAAATAGTAGTTGTCAAGTGGGTTCAAATAAAGATTAATACAAAATTCACACAGCTTTAATCCTAATTTATACATATACACAATATTACTTTTGATGAAACGGGTTCAGTCGAACCCGCTAGCCACCACTTGGGTCCGCCACTGGTGTTAGGTATGACCGAAGTCATTTATTCAGGAAAGGTATTTTTCACGAAACGTGTATTCTAATGTTTGGCTGATGAGTGAAATTTGTTTTCGGGAAAATATGTATTAAAATTGTAGATTATAATATAAGCAAATTCGAGGGCGTATTAACAAAAATTTTGAGAACCAAAGATTAATATTGATATCTAAGTATTAGTTAGAACAAGTAATATGAAATTAAAAACTAAGGAATAATTGGTGGGAAGATTTACCTCAGGTGCAATTCCAACTTGAATTAGAAGGGGACTAATAAGCATTCCACCACCAATTCCAAATACACCACCCAAAACTCCTGCTAACAGTGCCATTAAGGGGAAGATTAACATTCCTGAAGATCCATTCTTACTTTCACAAGCTGCTACTTCCTTCAATAATAAGGCAATTTAAACGTTAATCAATAAATTGAGCAACGAAAATTGCAAGAAGTTAACTTTCTTTATATATCAGGCTGGAGAAGAGGGTCTTGGAGCAACGGTAAAGTTATTTCCATGTGACCTATAGGTCACGAGTTTGGGTCGTGGAAGCAGCCACTAATGCTTGCATTAGGGTAGACTATCTACATCACACCTCTTGATCTCGTGTAGCATTTCCCGGGACCCTGCGCGAATGCAGGATGCCTTGTGCACCGAGATGCCCTTTTTTATATATCAGGTAGGAAATGAGAATATTTTGTAAATACCTGCTTCTTGGAATTCTGCTTATTGTCTCTGTTATATAAGATCCAGGATGTAAATATTAGTGCCAGAGGAAATTGCACTGATGAGATGATCCAGTATGCCAACCCACATGCCTCCATCTGAATTATTCCCTGCAAAAGATAAAAGTTGCTCCTCATATTTACTGCCAATATAAGAAAATTTTCATATTATCAATTTAATCAGGTTATTAATTTCACCGTGTGTTTTTTTTTTTTTTTTTTTTTTTTTTTTTTTTTT
>ML246925.1:111441-142484 GCA_005239495.1 Nicotiana undulata
GGGGGGGGGGGGGGGGGTTGTGCTTATTATATAACCTGGAATATTCTCCAAGTTTACAAAAGTTGAGCATTTTTGGTCCAACCGCCAGAACTCTCAAATGTTTGTGTGTGGGGTATATATATTTCTTTAGTTTTAATAGTATATTTTGTCAGTTTATAATAGACCCTTATGATTCGATCTTTTTTCGGACCTTACGCATGACTGAAATTTAGTGTATCGGATTTTCTTTTGGACCAAAAGAACTTATTTTTACAAATTTAAAGATCATATAAGTCCAATATGATGCAGTACGGACGAAAATAGTCTGACCTTCAAAATTAAAGTACCATCGGAGTTAAGATGCACTAGAATATATTTGTGGTCATCGTCTATCTTTCAACCATTTTTCACGTCAACATCCAAGCATGTTGCTTGACAGTGGGAGGCAACTGCTGTTGCCTTTTTGATATTTTTTTAATAACTGTGGAGGTTTGTGTCTTTTTGCGCGTATTTCGACTAATTTTATGAAGTGTTTAGGTCAACATTGGAGGTATGAGATAACTATGTCCATCAAGGTTTGAATGGATATGAAGAAATCACTTACTAGTCTTTTGCTTATATTGGATTTTTAACGTGAAATATCATGATTTTCAATTCACTTCATTGATCACTAAGCCACGTCGTTGGTAGGAGCGGAGCTAAAGCACATGCTACGGCTTCGGCCGAACCCAATAGATTTACTTCAAACCCTAAATTTCTCTTAAGAAATCGATTGAATATGTATAAATTATTAAATTAGAACCTAGTATCTTAAACGGGCTAAAATTTCGAACCCATATATTTCAAATTCTGACTCTGTCGTGGAATGCTTCCTTTTGAATTTATCTTTCAACATCTGTCCACGTCTAGTATAATAGTCACTGATTATGATTACTTAAATGAATAAGGGGTCAATGGATGAATTGAACTGGGCAAACTAATGCTAAAACTATAAGTAACATTATCTTGATGTCAAATTGCAAGCCTAAAAAAGCAAATATACAAGCTTAATAATTGAAAAGAACTTGGTAAGACATTGAACCAATCATATTTTCCTTAAATGAATTTAGACTCATATTTCCTTAAATGAATTTAGACTAAAAAGCTATAAATATACAAGCTAAATAATTGAAAAGAACTTGGTAAGACATTGAACTAATCATATTAATTTCTTTAAACGAATTTGAGATTAAAAGTCATTATCTATATATTCGCACAAACGAAGGGACAGTTTGTTTTGGAATTGGGGGTAGGGGTGGGGGTGGGGGTGGGGGTGGGGGTGGGGGTAGGTAGAGAATTAAAGAACATGTATATGGATACCTTGTTGCTTAGTTTAAGATATTTAATTGGATAACTATATTTACTATAAACTTCTAGCCCAAAAAATAAAGAAAGTCATTGCATGT
This sequence comes from Nicotiana undulata, assembly GCA_005239495.1. NCBI lineage: Eukaryota > Viridiplantae > Streptophyta > Magnoliopsida > Solanales > Solanaceae > Nicotiana > Nicotiana undulata. The sequence continues at coordinate 112,866 of ML246925.1, forward strand.
ATTTTTTGAAATATAAAAAATAACCCCGATATTAGTAAGAAATAGAACATGCATTTTCCGAAAAAATAAAAAATTTAAGCAATTGTATTATCTTGAAGTTAAAATTTCATACCTCTTTTACTTCGAATATGGATCAAGACGTATATCGATTAAGTTCACCTATTACAAATTGTTATTTTCGTCCCTATACTATATAGGAAACTATATTACTAAATATGTTCATGATTTGAAAATTACCCGTTCTGTTAATAGTTTTTTTACAAAACAGATACAATGCATTAAAGACAGAATCTTAGTAGATATAATCTTTATATTTAAGCACTAAAATTAAGGAAGTAAATATTCTTTCAGATATTTCATTAAATAAGGAATCATTGTAGTATTAAAATTCCTTATTTAGGTGAGCTAATATTGGGGAATTAAAGATTCTTTCAGAAATTTTCAAACGCAAATCACGCTGTATTTATTTTCGTCTCTTTCTATTCAATGTACCCAGTTTGTAGATATTTTGTAGATAAATTATAGATTATTTGTATTTTGATTGTAGATGCTTTGTTTTTTGTTTTCACAAATTAAAAATGACTAAAACTTCTACAAATCTTCTGCAAAAAACGCAATTATGTTAAAAATCCCAATTAAACTACAATCGAATGAGAATTAGGTGATACAATATTGAGATCTATTTGACTTTGTAGTTTATTTTTAGTTTTTTTGTAGAATTTTTGTAGATGAATAGAAAATTTTGTAGTTATATTAAATGTAGTTATTATGATGTTTAGAATACAATTTGTCTACAAAAAAACTATACATTAACTACATTCTGGACACAATCTACAATTTAACTACAATTTAACTACAATTTATCTACAATTTCTGTAATATGTCTTCTTCTTCTTCTTCTTCTTCTTCTTCTTCTTCTTCTTCGAGATTCAATCTGAAATTCAGTCAAAACCAATTTCCATCTTCACCAAAAACCCTCAAAATTGAGATATAAACTCCAAACCATATTCCCGATTATTTTCAACAACACCCAATCCAAACAAATAATAATTTTTGAAAACTCAAATTTGAATTCAAGCTTTCAAGCTTTTTAATGGCTGTCAATGGTGGATTTGAGAGAAGAAAATATGAAGAACATATATATATGATCGCCAATTTCTGAAATTGATGAAGAACAGAATGTAGCAATTTCGACTTGTTGAATCTCGAAGGTCTGAATTCTACAATTTGAAGAAGAAGGAAGGGAGAAGAGGAAGAAATGGGAGGGGAAAACGGCTGGTTACGAATGATGGAGAAAGAGAAACGTGGGATATATGGACACATTTTATTAAGGAGTAAAAATCTGCCCATTAATTATACCACTTTAATTAAGGAGTAAAAAACTGCCCATTAATTATACTCCTAAATTAATTATGGTATAGATTTGGTAATTTGGTATACTAAGTATAATTAAATCAAACCTTAAACATGTAGGGTGATGAGGTTTTATATATGGTATAGGAATGTAAAAATTTCTTAATTTTTCGTATCACATTTGTCATTTTTTCATACCAACTTTCCCAATAACCGCTTTGCCTAAAAATAATCTTGGGTGGATCTAGCTCATTAATTACGAGTTATCCAGACCTAATAGTCTTATCATGCACTTTGTATATGTATTAAACAATCTACTAAAAATAATAGATTTCAAATTCAGTAAATCAGATGCGTTATAATAAAATTTAAAACTTAGCTTGAACCCATTGTTGCGACCAAACACACTTACGGAAGTATACGTAGTCGTCAAGTAATAGAGTAGTGAGTAGAGTATCGTCCCAAGAAGACTTATGATTAACTTTTGACAAATTCAAACTCAATTCAAGAAATTTATAACAAAATATATGATTAACTAAGTTACTACTTAACAATACTCAGCAATGAACTAACTAGAAAATCAATAAAATAAATAGCAATTTCGAATAACAATCAGTAGGGGAGAATATTCCAGGGTAACGGGTTAGCTAACAATCACAATCATGTTGTGTTTTTTGCTTAAAATGACTAATTGATCTATTTGGATTGTTGATTGACAGGGTTAATATTACTCGTAAGAATCTGTCGAGTCCTTACTCACCCATCCAAGTTAACTTCATGCCTATATGTCTATGGAATTAAGATTAACAAGAATGCATTTATAATTCTTATATTTCAACCAAGCAAGGCAAATAGGTATATGTCTATTATAATTGCGAATCCGTTCCCCGATGCCTGGGTTCAAGAACCTACTCTATTTAACTCTATATGCAATCTAGAATTCCCACTTTCGAGTCCAACTCTAGATTCGTAAATAGTATTTCACTATTAGTTACTCAGTAAAATAATTAAGAACAGAATTAAATAAACAACTCAATATGATAAAATCAACTTTGTTAAATTAAACTTCAAATATAACATTCATGTTTCACCCATGACCCTAGAATAATAGGGTTCTTAGCCACTCATGTTCATACGTCAAAAATAAAGTTTACAAACATAAAATCAATGAGTACTAGAAAAGAGATGGAAGAATCGATCAAATCCTTGCTCCCAAGTGTTTTGCTCTTTCTTTTCCCCTCTCAAAATCATGTTCTCCCCCTCCATAATAGGTTTAGGGTAGCTTTTATATGAGTTGGGGGTGTCTTGGGGTCGAAATACCCAAATCCTAGGCGAAATAGGGAAGCTTCACGTCCCGAGCGTCCAGGGCAGCGTGGGGCACTGGCCCTGGCGCTCAAGAAAATAGCAATCTGAAAACTGCCCACAGCCAGCGGCCCACGCTGGTTGTGGCCCTCAAAATTTAATTTTTTTCCTTTTTGCTCCAATTCACGTTATTTCGTCCCAAATTGCATCCAAATGATTCCTACACATAAAAATACCACTATTTAGCATAAATCGTCATATTAAATATATTAAATCTATGAGACATGAGCTAAATGTGAGGCGATTTATCCTTAAATATGTATAAATTTAGTCGATTATCAACACCCCACACTTAGACTCTTGCTCGTACTCAAGAAATGGAACTATATTAACACCCCCAAAACATGATTAACACTATGAAAGAGGACTTCACTATTAATTCAACCAAAAACCCTATAGTTTTTACTATAATTGTTATTGGCAATTAAGCATGAACACATAATTTTCACATTTTTCCCGCTTTTATATAGCCCAAGTATACTCAATATTATCAAGATACTCAATCAACTCAAGAAACCTCCCCACAACCACCTTACCTCAAAAAATGACTCGTTATCACTAAGCATCCTCAACTCACACACTCACCCAACACAAGAAAGTGCACAACATCACCAATCAGTCATGAGACTAAGTGCCCTCACCACTAGCAAAAGAGTGAATATCAAAGTAGTCCACACATTCAAATATGTCATTGAACATCAATTACGGACATCAAACAATTGAACAAAATTCACTCACTCTCACAAAGAATTCATGTGCATCACGTGGTCGTACCATAAGTTTGCTCGTAGTGTACATTTCTACTAATCTAAGCTAGCCAAGTCTAGGATCAATTATGACTTCAAGGTTGTAATGTAGGCTAAGGGACGGGTAGGATATATTTAGAAATAGTGACTAACCCTCCTAAGAACTTTAATATACTATACTTGAAAATCAAGGTTAATTTCTTCTCAATCCATACACTTGTCATACATCATAACTAACATAGCCCTCTTCTCTATTAAGCACCTATATGGTTTCACTAGCATGAGTTAGAATGATTAGGAGATGTGTGTCTTTCTACATTATTTGAAATGTTATTTGCGCTTTCTTGAAAAATATTTTCCTTCTTTTTTTTTCACACACTTCATGCATTGAAGTTAATAAGCTAGTGATCTTTATTCACAATTTTAGTGCACCTTAAGGGCCCTTCCATGGTTCCACTCAAAAGCAATTTTCCAATCTCACCTTACTTCTTTTAGCCACTAAGTACCTTAAGAGGTAATGGTTCACAAATCTCGAATTAAGAACAAACTAGGAATACGGCTTGTAATGTGGTTGCCAAGAAAATGGTCTATAGGCTCAAAAGGGATAGCAACTCAAAAATTATATTCGTCAGTGACAAGCACCTTCATGATCAAGAAAGAAACGCCTACGTCGTCTCCTAGACTAGCATAACTTAATGATTTCGTGTTGATTAACACACAGGGCAAGTTCTAAACTACACAGGTTAGTACAAAATATCAGCAATCATTACACACACATGGCACTTGACTCACTCAAGACGGTTCTGTGCGACTCTCAAGTCAAGCAAGCATAACAAGTTGAGAATCTTTAAGCAACAATGCACTCGGTAGCATACAAGTCAATCAACTGAGAAAGAGGCGTCAATAGGTATCTTAGAGCACCTCAATTTTCTTCTTTAACCTACTCCTAAAACAATTAACTAACTAGAATACCCGATTCGAGCTACACCCTTGAAAAAGAACCAGTATCGAAAAAGAAATCAAGGGATACTACCTAAGAAAATATAAAAGAAATTTTTTTTGGTATTTTTAATCGGACTTTAATCCCTCAAGAAAATTGTCCAACGGATCCATCGTCGGAAAAAGTCCAATTTTTTCTAATTTTTGTTATGTTAATATTAAACTAAGCTAAAAAGGTAATAAATAAACAAAACAATAACACTAACAAGGTAAAAATATTTATATACAATTACACTACAAGGAGCAATCCCTCACCCCACACTTAAGCAATGCATAGTCCCCGATGCATAATAAATTCAAGAATAAAGTAAGGTGGAAAGAAAGAACTTTGTTCTAATTGAAGTCTTCCTCGCCAGGATGCCCACTAGCTGCTGCAATGGGCTTATCATCTCCTAAGGGTACCAAAGTCATTGGTCCCGCAATATCATCATCATCGCCTTCATCATCAGATACCTTGTCAGTGTTTTCATCCTCAGATGGATGAATGGGACTGCCTGGTGCTATGCCCAACATCTCCTTGGAGGAACTGGAGAGGTCACTCTGCAATCTCACACACTCCTCATCTGACACCCCTAGCCTTCCCATAATAACATTGAGGGTTTTATATAGATACCTGTTGAATTTTTCGTCCCTCTCAGTTTTAGCAGCTTGGGTGAGATTGGATGTGGACTCTAGCAAGGATGTCCAACAATGTTGTTGGTGCCTCCACGACCTCATCATAGACAGGATACGCTGGCACCTCACGCGAGAGCAAATACTGGGTCAAGATGTTGCCATAGAAAAACCTTTTGATTCTCCCTCCAAAACAGGTGCGGGCCATTTCTCCAAGCATGAGCTCACCCAAATTTATGGGGTGCCTGGTCATCAAAAAGTATATCACCCACACTCTAGCTCGAGTGCACTCACTATTATGCTCTACAGGCATTAATCGAGCTTGCACAAAGTTCTGCCAAACCTAGTCGTTTTGTTGAAGTCGAACCGGAGCATTTCAAGGTGATTATTGCCCTAAGTCCGCGTCCACTTTGCATTGGAATCAATGCCACAAAGTGTGACATATTTCTTGATAGCGTGGACACTAGATGAACTTTCGAAGTTGTTGGGGTTAGAACTATCAACACCCAAAAAATGACATAAGGCCTCCCTATTCATTGGAATTTCCTTTCCCCTGACCCATGACTCTTCCTTTTTCTCATTCCAGTTAGCATATAATTCTCTTACCATGCTTAAGTTAGCATGGACCGGACATTCGAGGAGCTTGTGCATCTTTCCCTCGATCAATGTACCACGTACCTCTGGGAAATTGCGTTCTAAGGCTTTCACATTTATCCCCATTTTAGACACATATCTTCCGTATGGAATAAAAGAATCATGCCACTTCTTTGCGCCATCCCGTACTATCTCCACCCGAGGTCGTGATTGCTTTGTAGACCCACTAGCCACTTGCTTTCCTTTGGCTTGTCGTGAAGAGCTCTCGCATTGCTTGCGTTTCTTTGGAGCGGGAGCATTGGTGGAGGACTTTCCCACCCCTTTTTCTTTGGTAGCACCATCACGAGCCATAGAAACTTACACATGATAAACACAAAGATGAGAATGAATCAAAAGAATTTCGCCTAAGATCATCGTGAAAGGCAAGATGACCCCACACTTTAAACCAAAGGCTATGTATAATTAACAGACTTCTCTATGCCATACAATTCAATTAATCCACACGGCCGTAACTCAACTATAGTGAAAGCATAACAAAGCCGAACTCTACATTACTACACTAATTTAGTACACTAATTACTACTTACAAGAGATTACAACAAGCTACAATACCCAAGCACCCCACATTTTTCTCAAACTTATGTATAAATACACTCGACTACTTAGACTTCACCGGTGTGCATATTTTCTCTCTTAAGAATTTTAGCAAACACTTTGTGGGCATCAAATTTGCTCATCTATTTCAAAAATGGTGGAACAAGGTGGCTCTCCCAAATTTATATGAAGTAGAGAAAATTTTAATTTACTACTTCAAACACACATTCAAAACCAAATTTGTGCATCAATTTCGTGTATATTAAGACCACCACAATATAATAAAGCATGTTTAAGAAACCTAGGGGATTGGGGGTTGTTGGGAAAGTAGAGATACACCAAAAGAATTTCGAAATACAAGAAAAGAAAATAAGAAGAACATTCCTTTGAGTCTTGAATTTTAATTGAGAAAGAAAGATTGAAGATTGAGAGAGATAGAGTGAAAACAAAAGAAAAAAAAATTAGAAGAAGAAGAAGAAGCGAGATGCAATGGCGTTTTTGCTTAGAGGAAGGGATTTTAGATTTTCTAATTTAATTGGGAATGGGTTTGGGTAGTTGGGTATGGGTTAGGTTGTGTGTATATATGGGTATGTGGGTTGGGTTATTTGGGTTTGGGTGTTTTAAATAAATAAAACAAATGAAAAAAGAAAAAAAAATACTTACCTGGACCCGCCAGCCCAGCGCCCCACACTAGGGCTGACGCTGAATTGTTTGCTGCTACTGTAAAGTATGCCCCGGCCAGCGTGGGGCGCTGGGCTGGGCGCTCAGAACGTGATTTGTTTTTTGATCAACTACCCTAACAATCAATATATAAATTACATACACCCCATGCCATACACACTTAATATTTTTACAATTACAAAGATAATGAAAAACAAGTCTACTCTAACTAACTGAAAAACAAAAGAACTAAGCTACGAAAGCACTAAAAATTGGGTTGCCTCCCAACAAGCGTCTGTTTTAACGTCGCGACACGACTCAACACATGCTTAAGCATCGGCCAAGAACACCGAGGTCTTGTGACGTGCAATGTCACCACCCCAATAATGCTTTATTCTCTGGCCATTTACTAAGAATGTACTGCTTGAACTCATATCACGTAGTTCCACCGCCCCATGAGGCCTTACACTTACCACAACAAAAGGACCTTCCCAACAAGACTTAATCTTTTCGGTGAAAAGCTTCAACCTTGAATTGAACAAGAGAACTTCCTGGCCTGGTTCAAACTCACGATGTTTGATGTGCTTGTCATGCCACCTCTTCGTCTTTTCTTTATATAATTTGGCATTTTCATATGCGTGCAGTCGAAACTTATCAAGCTCATTGAGTTGTATTAATCTCTTCTCACCAGCTGAGTCCATATCCATATTTAGCTTTTTGATCGCCCAATAAACTTTATGTTCAAGCTCGACGGGCAAGTGGCATGTCTTCCCATAAACCAACCTGTACGGAGAAGTACCTATGGGAGTCTTGTATGCTGTTTGATATGCCCAGAATGCGTCATCTAGCTTCCCGGCCCAGTTCTTTATATTCCCACTTACCGTTTTCTCCAAAATCTGCTTTACCTATCTGCTTAAACTTCTATTTGAACACTTGTTTGGGGATGATAGGCAGTGGAAACCTTGTGCTTAACTCCATATTTCGCAAGAACATTATTCAGCAATTTGTTGCAAAAGTGAGTTCCTTCTTCACTTATCAACACTCTTGGAGTCCCAAAACGTGTGAAGATGTGCTTCTTTACAAAGCTTACCACTACCTTTGCGTCATTAGTAGGAAGAGCAATGGCCTCTACTAGGGGTGTTCAAAACCGAACCGAAATCGAAAACCGAACCGAAGCCGAAGCTTAATGGCTTATTGGTATCGGGTTAACGGTTTAACAGACGGGGAACAAATTGAAATTTTTCTATTAACGGCTTATCGGTTTGGGGCGGATTATTTAATTTTCTTAACGGATAATTTGTTAACCCGTTAAGAATATATATATATATATATATATATATATATATATATATATATTAAATAATCAAAATCATTTCTGTGTGGTCTGCTCACTTATGGATTAATCATTTTAAAATATGTATTCTGGACTCACTCTGAATATACATGGAGTTTTATCATTTCAGAATTAGTGAGCGAGCATTGACTTTTCCTTTGTAGTTGTGGGCGGAGGAAAGACATGTATTCTGGACTCATCTGTAACGTAGTCTGCTTTGGGATGTAATGGACTCATCTATTGTATTCTATAGATCGGAGTGTAGTATGTTGAGCATAGGAATTTTATTTTGAGTCACAACGGTCAACAAACAATTAATGCACGCAATATAGATTGCATTAGGCCGATAAACCGCCTGATAAGAGCTAAACCGATACCAATCCGCCCGATATCTTATTGGGTGGCTAGCGGATTACTACATTTAAAAGTTGATTACCGATAAGCCAAATCGTTAAGAGTAAACAACCGTCCAATCCGCCCGATAAGCACCCCTAGCCTATACTCACTTAGAAACATAGTCGACCGCCACCAAGATGTACCTGTGACCATTAGAATAAGGGAACGGTCCCATGAAATCAATCCCCCAAACATCAAAAAGCTCAACTTCCATAATAATTTGCAAAGGCATTTCGTGCTTCTTCGTGATAGTTCTGGTTCTTTGGCATCGATCACAATTTTTAACAAAGGCATATGCATCCTTAAACAATTTTGACCAATAGAAACCTGATTGTAGCACTTTTTGGGCGGTTTTATCCCCACCGTGATGACCTTCGTATGGAGAAGCATGGCAGTCATGTAGTATTGTATCCATCTCTTCCTCAGGAACACACCTTCGCAACAACTGATCTTTGCACTGCCTATTTATGAATGGCTCATCCCACATGTAGAGCCTCACATCATGTAAGAATCTTCTTCTACTATCAGTTTCAATTCTGGTGGTGTCACCCCACTTGCAATAAATTCACATAATCGACATACCATGGGGCTTCACCTGAGATGACTGCTAATAACTGTTCATCGGGAAATGTTTCTTTGATTGGCCCTCCTTCAGCTACATGGCTCCGATTTTCAAGTCTGGACAAGTGATCAGCCACTTGATTTTCTGTCCCTTGTTTATCTCGGATCTCTAAGTCAAATTATTGTTGGAGGAGGACCCAACGAATTAGCCTCGGCTTGGCGTCTTTCTTTTCAAACAAGTACTTGAGAGCTCAATGATCTGTGTTGTAATGACCCGACCAGTCGTTCTGCGTATTCGGACCCCGATTCCCCAAATAATACTTCCCGTAGCGGCGTATCATGATTTGTGACTTGCGGGGACGGGTGGTTCGAGATTTGGAAGTGTTTAGAATGGTATAAGAACACTTGGTTCCTTAATGTTGGCTTATAAGGCCAAGTTTGACTTCGGTCAACATTTTGAGTAAACGACCTCGAAATCAAGTTTTAACGATTCCAGTAGCTTCGTATGATGATTTCGGACTTGTACATATGTCCGGAATGGGTTTTTGATGACCCCGAGAGCGTTTCGGCGCCAAATAGCGAAATAGAGTTTCCTTAAGTTTGAAATTTGGTTTGGAATATGATTTTATGTTATCGATGTCCGAACAGAATACCGAGACCGGGACTAGTTCCGTTATGTCATTCATGACTTTCCTGCAAAATTTGGTGTCATTCCGAGTAGTATAGGTCAGTTCGGCGCAAAGAAACCGAATTCAAGAACTTAGAAATTCTTAAGTTTGAACCTAGGGGTTTTGAGGGGTGATTTTTAGATTTAGTAGTGTTTCGGGTGTTCCGAAGGCTCGAGCGAGTCCGTATTATGATTTAGGACTTGTTGGTATAATTGGACGGGGGCTCGGGTGGGCCCAGATGCCTCCCAGACACCACACGAGGCCAAAATCCAGCAGAAAATGCAGTTGGTGCCCCTGATCTGGTGTGACCGCAGGTGCGGTTGCCCAGGCGCAGGTGCGGGTCCGTTCCTGCGGTCCCAGCCTCGCTAGTGTGGGCCCAGCCTTTCCCGTCCAATTCCGCAGGTGCGGACCTTCTCTCGCAGGCGCGACCTCACAGGTGCAAGGTTTGTCCGTATGTGCAGACCCGCCGGTGCGGAAGTCCCTTCGCAAGTGCGGTCCAAGGCCTCCTTGGCCTTCTTTGCAGGTGCGACCGCTTAGCCGCAGGTGCGGTCCAATGGCCGCATGTGCGAGAATCACTGAAGGCAGTGGTTCATTTAATATGGGATTCCCCCATTGTTCACCATTTTCTTCCCCACCATAGACGATTTTGAGAGCTTCCAAGACGGTGTTCGGCCTAGCTACTGAGAGGTAACTAAATTCTATTGAAATGTTAGATTATTACACCAAAACTTAGGTAGATTAACATATAATTAGTTGAAATCAAAGGGGTTAGAGTGAAAACCTTGGGTTGATGAACTTTAGGGAAACTCACCACTTTTCTACCGTGAAATCGTATAAAAAAAATTATATATTAATGACCCTTAGGCTATGGGTGAGTGTTATCTTCGAAAATTTCCGGAATCCGAGCATGTGGGCCCGGGGGTGTATTTTGGAATTTCTTCAAGAATGATGAATTAGCCTAATTAGTAGTAGAATTCCATACTTTTGAGCGTATATTGATGCATTTAAATAATATTTGGCTAGTTTAGAGTCCTTGGGCGACGAGTTTTGAGTGTCGGGCACTTTCTTGACCCGAGGAGTAGGCTCTACGCGAGGTGAGTCTCCTTTCCAACCTTGTAAGAGGGAATTGTCCCCATAGGTGATTGTGATTGATTGAATTATCTTATTTGGGGGGACTAGATACGCACCAAGTGACGAGAGTCCGTACGTAGCAACTATAATGCCATGTCGGGTAGCTTTAGGACTCACAAACATGCTTATACGTGTCTTGCATGTATCTTTGCATATACATTCGGTTTGGTTGATATCCCTGAATTTGGTGTGGAAATGTTAGCAAGTATCCGGTGAACTAAATGTAAATCCTATGTTTCAATTTTGTACCCGAAATTTCTCTTAAGGTTTCTCCTGATAATTAAGTGTATGTTACGAGCACCCGAGTCACAGGTATGATTCGTGATAGGGGTAGCCTTATATTATGTTAACCGCATCACATGATCGATTCGTGAGCGGAGTAATAGATGCATCTATGGTTCGGGTCGTCGACCCTCGGCAGTGCACATTTAATATATTGCGACGCTTCGGTTGTATGCTTCAGCATATTGCATGCTATTCATTTGTTTGAGAGCTTTTATCATAAGTTATACTTATTCAAATTTTTTAGCCTGGAAGGAAACTTGAGAATTTTATTTGCTATGGTTGTCGGATATTGAAAGGGAGATTTTACTTGCATACTTGATTGTTCTACGTCTACCTGCTTTCCATGTTTATTGTTCCTGTTTAATATTTTTTTATTGCAACATATTATTACTGTTGACCTAGTGAATAATACGTCTACTTCTCGTCACTACTTCTTCGAGTTTTGAAGGGATACTCACTGGGTACATATTTAAATATATGTACTCATGCTACTCTTCTGTACTTAATTGTACAGGTTCTGAGGGGGCTGCATCCGGTCATTGTTCTGGTGGTCATCGTTGAGAGCTTGCCATTTAGCTGATTACACGGTGAGCTGCTTTCCTTGGCGATCTCGGCAGCGCTGTGGAGTCCCCTTCTCACATTCTATATGTTATTGTCTATCACCCTTCAGACAGTATTGTATTTACCAGTAGTATTTTGTTATTCTCTCAGTCGCTTGTTGACTTGTGACACTAGGTTCTGGTACACTTTCTAGTTTTGCTTGATATTTTGCGGAGTTGTATGTGTTGGCAATACCTTTGAATTACATAATCCCACGTGCTTACGTTTAAATGTTGTTTTAATGAATTTCTTACATTAAAAACCCGAAAGAGATTTTAATCACTTAAACATGTAAAGTAACCTCACTAGTGGATATGTGTTGGCTTACCTCACCCCGGTGTTGGGCGCCATCACGACCGTAGCAGAATTTGGGTCGTGGCATGTGTAGACGATGACCTTGGTCCCTACTAGATAGGATCTGAACTTGTCAAATGCCCACACCACTGCAAGCAACTCTATTTCAGTAACTGTGAAAGTCATTTGGGCTAGATTCAGACTTTTGCTCACATAGTAAATAGGGTGAAAGATTTTATTTCTCCTTTGCCCCAAAACAGCTCTGATTGCTATGTCACTTTCATCACACATCAACTCAAATGGCTACTCCCAATCTGGAGCAACGACAATTGGTGCAGTCACTAACCTTCCCTTCAACTCCTCAAATGCTTTCAGACAGGCATCATCAAACTTGAAGGTGCCATCTTTCTCTAGAAGCATGCACAAAAGAGAAGAAACGTTCGAAAAATCTTTAATGAAACGACGATAAAAACCTGCATGGCCCAAGAAACTACGAATGCCTTTGACGGATGTTGGTGGGGGCAATTTTTCAATCGCCTCCACCTTTGCTTTATCCACCTGCAAACCATTTTTGAAAACCTTGTGCCCCAAGACTATTCCTTCACGTAACATGAGATGGCACTTTTTCCCGTTTAGTACCAGGTTTGTCTCTTCACACCCAACAAGCACTTTATCAAGATTCATTAAACAATTATCGAAAGAACACCCAAACACAGAGAAATCATCCATGAACACTTTTACAAATCTTTCAACCATGTCAGTAAAAATGGCCATCATACACCTTTGAAAAGTCGCAGGTGCATTACAGAAACCAAAGGGCATTCTCTTGAACACATATGTGCCATAGGGACACGTAGTAGTTTTCTCTTGGTCCTCTGGGGCTATTGCAATTTGATTATACCCCAAATAACCATCAAAGAAACAATGGTATTCCTGGCCAGCTAATCTATCAAGCATTTGGTCAATAAAGGGGAGGGGAAAGTGGTCTTACCGGGTGGCATTGTTCAATTTTCTATAATCTATGCAAATTCTCCACCTAGTGACAATTCTTGTAGGAATTAAGTCATTATTTTCATTAAACACCACAATCATCCCCCTTTTCTTAGGTACACATTGAAAGAGTCTTGCCCATTAGCTATCAGATTTTGGAAATACAATACCTGCATCAAGCCACTTAATCACTTCTTTTCTTAACACCCCTTTCATGATTGGATTTAGTCGGCATTGTTGCTCTACACTTGGATTGTGTCCTTCCTCCATGAGGATTTTATGCATGCAGAAAGCTGGAATAATGACTTCACTGTCAAGCATTCTCCATTCAATTGCTCGCTTGTGCTCACGTAGCACTCTCAATAGCTTTTCTTCCTGCAATTTAGACACGTCAGAAGAAACAATAACAGGTAAAGTGCCAGAACTACCCAAATAAGCACATTGAAGGTGAATGGGTAGGGGTTTAAGCTCCAATTTTGGATCTTCTTCTATTGACGTCTTTGGAGAAGGCCCACTCGGCCTATTAAGGGGTTCAAACAGGTGTATTCCCTGCATGTAAGCAAAAGATGCATCTAGGATACACATCATCTCCTAAACCCCATCATCAATCATCAAGCTATCGAACAACATGAGTGCTTTTTCTAGAGAGTCATCTAGATATACACTCGTGTCAAGAAGTTGCTCATCCACCTCCACAACAGATATCATAGAAAGCTCCTCATAGTGGCGGGGAAGTTGGATTGCTTTGTAGACATTAAAGACTGCTTCCTCGTCGTCCACCCTCATAATCATTTTCCGCTCTCTCACTTTAATTATTGCATCACCAGTAGCCAAGAGAGGTCGTCCCAATATTATTGGAACATGTTCATCAGCCTCAAAATCTAGAATAATGAAGTCAGCTGGGAATATGAATTTCCCAATTTGCAGCAGCACATCTTCAATCACTCCTTCAGGGTAGGCTATGGACCTATTAGCTAATTGCAACATCACAGTTATGGGTCTATGAGCTCCCAGACCCAATTGCTTAAACAAGGACAAGGGCATTAGATTTATGCTCGCCCCCAAATCACAAAGAACACGACCCACGTCAATATTACCAATTTGCACATGGATGGAAAAGCTGCCAGGATCCATAAGCTTTTGAGGAAGCTTGTTTTGGACCCTTGAAGTGCACTCCTCAGTATGTGCAACGGTCTCGAACTCAGTTACTTTCCTCTTGTGAGCCATTATATATTTTATATACTTAGCATACTTTGAAATTTCACGAAGTACATCCACCAATGGAATATTTAATTGAACCTGGCTCAACATAGAGAGAAATTTGTTGAACATGCGATCATCCTTCTTTTTCTGCAATCTCTGAGGGAAAGGTGGTGGTGTCTTGTCAGCCTCCACTGGCTCTGAACCTACATCTTTTTTCTTTGAGTTGTGTATTGCCTTAAGGATCAGCCCCCTCCCTCAGGTATGGGTTTGTCCTTTCTCTTCTTTGGCACTTCCTCTAGTTCCCTCCCATTTCTTAGTGTAACTGCATTAACGTGAGGATTTTTCTCTGTATCACTTGGAAGAGCGCCTGCAGGTCTAGTATTTTGATTTGTTGCTAACTGCTCCATTTTCCTCTCAAGATTATGAAATTGGTCCTGAGTTGTTGATTGTCAAGAAGCAACTTCTTTAGCAAGTCATTCGTACTCTCTTCTGCTTGTTGGGGTGGGTTCTGGGCTGATTGAAATAACCTTGGGGCCTATATTGATTCTGATTTTTTTTTCCGCCCCATGAGAAGTTAGGGTGATTCCTCCAATTTGGATTGTAAGTGTTCTTATATTGTGCATGTTGATTCATTGGACCCCTGTTTTGTTTCCCCGCATAATATATAGATTCAGGATTCGTGGGGCACATGTCACTCATATGACTGTCCCCACATAGCTCGCAGAAAATAGACATATGTTGTACATGTTGCATCTATTGTGTTTGTTGCATTGTCATTATGTTCATCTAATTTGCTAGCTTTAAAATATCCGCTCTCACAGCTGAGAAGTCATCAAGCTCAATCACCCCAGCTGCCTTTTGTTTAATTGCTCTTCTTGCGTCTCTATCTCCTTGCCAATTATGATCATTAGCAGTGAAGTTTTTAGAAAGAGTTGAATTTCACTGTACGGCCTGGCCATGCAACTATCCCCACAAGCTGAGTCAAGATTCATCTTTGATGCCTCATCTAGCCTATAAACAAAAGTGTGCCCCAGTACCTCATCAGTCTAACAATGATGTGGTTAATCTCTGAGTAGCTTCTTCAATCTTTCTCAAGCTTGACGAAGTGTCTAACCATCCATTGTTGGAACCTAAGAATTTGGCTCCTCAGCGATTTTGTCTTCTTAGTAGGGAAAAACTTGATTAAGAATTTCCTTGCCAAATCATCGCAAGTGCGGATTGAGTTCGCGGGCTCCTTTTGCAACCATTTCTTAGCTTTCCCCAACAGTGAAAAGGGAAATAGTGTTAGCCTGACATAGTCCTTGGAAATGTTCAGATAATTGTAAGTGTCTGTAATTTCCAAGAACCTTTGAATATGCCTTTGCGGGTCTTTATGAGATAGACCAACATATTGTCCTATGGACTGAATCAGTTGTACCATATACTATTTGAATTCAAAATGCCACGTGATATCAGGTTTCACGATAGCCTGAGTCATATAAGCAAGGTTGGGCCTTGCTGCTTCAATCATTGGACGCTTTTCATTACCTGCCATCTCTATTGGTTGTGGTTGAACTACGATTTCCAACTCTCTTTATATTCTCGTTCTAGCTTCGACTTCCTTGCTCTCTCTATGAAGTATTCGTTCAATTTCTGGATCAAAAGGAAGGAGGTTGTTTGCGCTTCTACTCCTTCGCATTCAAGAGAAGAGCATGCGTTAACACAAATAAAACAAACTAAAAATTAAAACTTGAACAAATAATTAATTAGATCTTAACTCAGTCAAATAGCTAATTTCGAAATCCCGACAACGACGCAAAAAGCTTGTTGCGACCAAACACACTCATACAAGTATACATGGTCGTCAAATAATAGAATAATGAGTAGAGTATCATCCCACGAAGACATTTGATTAACTTTCGACAGATTCAAACTCAATTAACTTATAAATTTCAGCGATTTATCACAAAATATATGATTAACTACTTTACTACTTAACAATACTCAGTAATGAACTAACTAGAAAATCAACCAAAACAAATAGCAATTTCGAATAACAATCAGTAGGGGAGAATATTCCAGGGCCACGGGTTAGCTAACAATCGTGTTATGTTCTTGGCTTAAAGTGACTAATTGATCTATTTGGATTGTTGATTTACAGGGTTGATATTACTCGTAAGAATCTGTCGAATCCTTACTCGCCTATCTAAGTTAGCTTAATGCCTATATGTCTATAGAATTAAGATTAACAAGAATGCATTTATAATTCCTGTATTTCAACCAAGCAAGGCAAATAGGTATATGTCTATCCTAATTATTAATCCATTCCCCGATGCCTGGGGTCAACTACCTGCTCTATTTAATTCTATATGCAATCTAGAATTCCCACTTTCGAGTCCAACTCTAGTTAGTAAATAGTATTTCACAGTTAGCTACTCAGTAAAATAATTAAGAACAGAATTAAATAAACAACCCAATATGATAAAATCAACTTCGTTAAATTAAACTTCATATATAACATTCATGTTTCACCCATGACCCTAGAATAATAGGGTTCTTAGCCACTCATGTTCATACGTCAAAAATAAAGTTTACAAACATAAAATCAATGAGTACTAGAAAAGAGATGGAAGAATCGATCAAATCCTTGCTCCCAAGTGTTTTGCTCTTTTGTTCCCCTCTCAAAATCATGTTCTCCCCCTCCATAATAAGTTTAGGGTAGCTTTTATATGAGTTGGGGGTGTCTT
The DNA here is from genome assembly GCA_005239495.1 of Nicotiana undulata. NCBI lineage: Eukaryota > Viridiplantae > Streptophyta > Magnoliopsida > Solanales > Solanaceae > Nicotiana > Nicotiana undulata. The sequence goes on from ML246925.1 coordinate 129,973, forward strand.
TGGGTCGAAATACCCGAATCCTAGGCGAAATAGGGAAGCTTCACGTCCCGAGCGTCCAGGGCAGCGTGGGGCACTGGCCCTGGCGCTCAAGAAAATAGCAATCTGAAAATTGCGCCCACAGTGGTTGTGGCCCTCAAAATTCAACTTTTGCCTTTTTGCTCCGATTTGCTCCAATTTGCGCCGTTTCGTCCCAAATTGCATCCAAATGATTCCTACACATAAAAATACCGTTATTTAGCACAAATCATCATATTAAACATCTTAAAACTACGAGACATGAGCAAAATGTGAGGCGATTTATACTAAAATATGCATACATTAAGCCGATTTCACCCATAATATATGTAAATCCGCCTACGCTCATAATCAGTGCATAATAAGATTTTCGCAAGCGGTATCGATAATGATAGAGAATACTAACATTAATTATGAGATTTCTTGACAAATAATAGCCTTAGACCATTAGTTCTTTTGAGTCTTAAAGTTAAAAGAGATCACTGAGTCAAGTTGAACTACATTTCTTTTAACAATCGAGGCTCTCTCAAATATTTACCTATGATATATATGTTGTCTGTAAGGCTTGAACCTCCAGCCTCCTAGAGGCAAAATTATTCCCTTATAGTATTAATACATATATTTTATATAAAAAATTGACGAAGCGATTTCATGTGCCCGTGCGTCCGCCCCTGCTCATAGTTGGTCCAATAATTCCCTCACTATCTCTTCTCTTTCTTTCTCTTCTTCCCTCCCCGAAATGTTTTGGATAGATAATAGATATCTGAAAATAAATGTCAAGTTGATCAATTCCGAAATAAATAATAGATATATGAAGATAACTACTACATTAACGCTAAACGATCGAGATAAGCAACACATCTTTTTGGAGTGTCCTTTTCCCGCCGCCCACACACGCTCATACGCCCTAAACTGAAAAAGAAAATAAAACAATGATTTTAAAGACGAACTTGAGTGTGGATAACAAATTAACAATGATGTAGATCAAGATAGCTATCAAGGAAAGGGCACAAAGATCAATTTAAGGCCACTTGTATAATAGAGTGGTTAGCTTTGTAATTTGGCTTATTTAATTTCTTTAATACTAGCTTAAGGGTATTCGGGCCATTATCAACCCAAATATCAACCATAGTATAAAGGTCAAAATATAAAATTAGCATCGGCTAAAACTAATTGCATTAATATATATATATATATATATATATATATATATATATATATATATATATATATTTCTATAGTACAAATAATAGTATCTTATTTCGAATTTATGGATTCTGGAAGATGCTAGGGTGCATTTAGATGGGTGACTGAAACAATTGAATCCTTCTTTTGTGAACTCTTGCACAATAAGTTGTCTGTCCTAAGATTTAAAATTTCCTAGCTGCAAAATGCATGTTTTATTATTACCTTTTCTTTTTTATTTGTCAAAAGAAAAACTTTTAAAATTTGTGAGTTTAAATGTGTCATGATATTCACCTAGTTATAAAATTATGTCATTAAGAGTAAAATAAATTTAAAATTAAATTAATTTCAATCATTGGTTTAATGATATACTTTGCCAAGATTAATATATGACCTCTATATGCGGGGGCAGAGAGAGTAAAAATTATAGTGTTGTGGTAGAATTAAAGAGTAAAAAAGCCCCTTTTAATTCACACGTTTCAATCTCAATTCACTATTTTCTTGAATGGCTTTTCATAAATTCTTATCTCCCCCTGCCTATATGACTACTATCATATAAAGGAACGTGAATTTGATTGTAGCAAATTGATATTAATGTTATAGTTACTAATTACTACTAAAGCAACAAAGTGGCTTTAGTTTAGTGGTGAGAATTCCACGTTGTGGCCGTGGAGACCTGGGCTCGAATCCCAGCAGCCACATTACTTTTTGCACTCCTTACATTTTGTGACTGCGAGCTCATGGATTAGTCATTATCTTATGGTGATTTCGTAATAATCAGATTATTACTTAAAACACAAATTATGAACTGATTTTCGGAAGCGAATGGGTTAGAAACTCGGGCGTGCCCATTTACCTTTCTCCACTTATTTATCAGGCTTTCATGCGAGTTTCTAAACCTTGTATTAATAAGAAATATAAGAAAGCTAGTAATGAGAATTCTATAAATTAATAATGTATTTCTAAGGTCATTTCAACAGAAATAATGTCATATAGATACTGCTTTCTGCTGAATGAAATACTTAGTAAATGCATATCATGAAAAAAAAGCCTTATAACTCCACTCATATGGGAAAATAGCAATACAATTTACCCTCTTAGTCTCACTCAATCACCTTATTCCTCCCTATTAGATACAGATTTAACACAATATATAGATTCTTTACATCACCAGATTAAGTTGACCTGTAACAGATAGTAACTGTTAAACTTAAACTCCATCATTGTACGCGTCTATCTTGGATGCAGTTCTGTAATGGATACTTCATTCTCGGACAATAATGGTATCGAGTTGCTTGTAGAATATTGATCTGATTCTAGCCCTTTTGGTAGCATCTCTGATCGACTACGAAAAAAGAATGCAGGTTGCTGAGGCGCCAGCTTGGTAACAGAGTAACTATTAAGCATGAGCACCACAGATTCCATTGTAGGTCTTTGATTAACATCTTCTTGAACACATAATAATCCAATATGTATACACTGTATCACTTCATTTCTTGAGTATGACTCTCCAAATGTTGGATCCATTATATTCAATGGCGTTCCGTCTCTCCAATTCTTCCAAACCTATAAGATTTATCGATCAAATGATTCAAAATTAGCATTAGCAAGAGACTTATCTAGCAGGAGCTGCATTTATAACTTTAACCGAGTATCTAATTTGCTCGGACTCGGATGCGGGTATCCGATACGGGAACGGATCCGAGTATCGGATTCGGCAAAATCTAAATTTAAGATTCGGGGGTGCGGATCCGGATATGGATATGGGTGCGGGGATTCTGCTAATACAAAATAGAGCTATAAAAATATTGCAAAATTTTGAGAGATATTCTGCGAAAACTTACATGAATATTGTACAACACAATCTTTCATTCTCCAAGATAGACATTATTCTATTTCGTTTTAAATATGTTTTATTTTTTATTTTGAGAAATGAAAATCTCAAATTGTCTCCCATATTTGTCGATGGACTCCGGTCAAAGTGTCCGAAGTTAGTTGACCGTATTCGGGACGTATCTCGTCCCAGGGTATCGGTATCCGTCCTGTATCCGGACGGGGACGGCACCAAAATCGAAGAGTCCGCACAACTTAGCCAAGTATCACAGAAAGTCATAAACTATCTTTTTGTAACAAAGAAGTGACTCAATTTTGCGTTCATAGAAAGTCACTAGGGGTGGATTTAGGGGGCGGAAGGAGGTTCCACCGACAATGTACATACATAAAATTCATTTTATACCTCTATATATTATATTTTGAATTATCTATCAGTTGTCAAGGGGTTTAAAATCTTTGTAAGGTTGCTGGTTCAATTTCCACCGGTCATAGTCCTTTTTTATTTTTGAACCTTTTCTTTTTTGAACCTCGTTACCGGAAATCCTGTCTCCACCACTGATAGCAACAACAACTTCTTGTGCATGATTATAATTAGTGACTTAACGAGTTAACGTGATACATAGACAAAGTTGAGTGTTTCTATTATGAAAAACAGTTTAGTGACTTCAGATGATACTTGCACAAAGTTGAATTATTCTTTCCTTAATTTAGTGAAACGTTGACTAACCATCCATGAAATTTGCCATGAATGTGAACTTACATAGCTAAGAAGATCCTCAGCTCCATCTGATTGGTAAAATGAGCTATTCTTCTTTCCACTTATGATCTCCAAAAGTAGAACACCAAAGCTGAAAACATCAGATTTAACAGAGTATTGTCCATGCATAGCATACTCTGGGGACATGTAACCGCTATAGTACAACAAACAAGAAGAAATGTTAGCTAGATAAAGGGACAAGGAGGAAAAGACAGCAGAATATAACTAAAGGAAAATGAGATGTATTAACATAGCTAATTCAGAAACTTACTATGTCCCAACAATCCTGTTTGTTATTTCTTCACTTTGATCAATTTCAAATATTCTTGCCATTCCAAAATCTGATATTTTGGGATTCATATCGGCGTCTAACAGTATATTGCTTGCTTTGAGATCACGGTGTATAACCCTTAGACGCGAATCCTCATGAAGGTAAAGTAGTCCACGCGCAATCCCTCCTATAATCTTGTAACGTCGAGACCAATTCAGTATCTGCTGCTTTTCAGGATCTAAACATTTATCAGAAACAAAGTTATGTTTAGGCAAAACGGTGTAAATCTTGGAATCAAGAAAACTAGCAATGACAACTTGAACTACCTCTTAAAGATCTTAAGAAATCACACTATGTGAAATGTTACATGTAATCACACCAGATTTTCACTAGATTAATTGAATGCATCCTTGTGATAGATTGGCCAAAAAAAGGAAAAAAGGCAATTTGAGGTACTAAGCTCTGGCTATATGTGCGATCCGAGGAAGGATCGGATCATATTGGATCTATGTACACAGTCTTATCTTGACTTTTTGCAAGAGGCTATTTCTTTCCATAATAAGTAATTTTAGCTACAAACCTAGAATTATCCCACAAGTGGGGTCTAGGAGGGTACTCCGTACGCAGACCTTACCCCTACCTTGTGAAGGTAGAGAAGTTGTTTCCGGTAGACCCTTAGCTCAAGGAAAGCATAGTTGCAACAGTGTTGGAAAAACATACGATAGTGTAGAAGCCATGGAAAAAGAGGCAGGAACAACAACAAGATAATAGTAGCCGAAGCAAAACAAATAACATGTAATAATAGAAATCTAAGGATATGAAAATAGGAGAATACTATTACTACTGACATGAAAGATTTTAGCAACAAGAAGAATAAAATGAATGTTAGCAGATTGAAAGTTGAAACCAACCAAACAAGAAATAGTCAAGGCTTTTGTTGGGGACAAATTCATAGACAAGTAGCTTTTCCTCTCCTTCAAAGGAATATCCCAGTAGTCTCACTAAGTTTCTGTGTTGAAGCTTCGCGATCAACACGATCTCATTCTTAAATTCTTGTGCACCTTGCCCTGAACTTCTCGATAGTCTCTTCACAGCTATCTCTTGTCCACTCGGAAGTATACCCTGAGTGTGTAATAAGATATCAAATTATCATACAAGTTAAGAATATAATGGAAGATGGACTGAATTGGCAATATTTGGGCGTGTTTGGTACGACTGAAGTCATTTTTGATGAAAAATAAGCGAGAGAAGTCACAACGGAAAATAACTCTCATGCAAAACATTGTTATGGAAAAAAAAAATTCATCGTAGCATATACACCGCTTATGTTCTAAAACTTAATTCACCTTGTAGACAACACCAAATCCGCCTTCACCAATTTTATTGTCAGCTGAGAAGTTAGTCGTCGCAGCTTGAATAGTGGTCAACTGATATTGCAGGGATTCAGCAGTTGAAATTTCATTTTCATCTGTACAACCAAATAAATTCTCAGTGTCAGCAGCTGCTTCTTTGATTACTTTTAGTAACAGTACTACTAAATAACAGGAATTAACGACGAACTTCATCGCCAGTCTGTCGCTAAATTGCTCTGGTTTTGTGGGACGAAAATTATTCTAGTTATGCCAATTTACCTGTCATATCTTGTGCAACAATGAATTCTTGCGAAGTTCTTCTTCTTAGCCAACAGAAACCAAAAATAAACAGTAGCACTGAAACAACAATCGGAACAACTATGGCAATTATTACTCCAGATGCAATTCCCCCTTTTCCTGCATCAGTTAAACAGTGTTTTATTCTAATGTTGAACTTTAGATTAGGAATAAAATATAAGGTCCCGAATAGGAAACCGAAACAATAAATAAGTCATTAGAATTCATCGTGGTTGTCATCAGCATCGTAGTTCTTTTTAAACTGTTGTGATTATGCTATCCCTACGTCTATTTGAACAGTCTCTCTACCTTTATAAGGTAGGAGTAAGGTCTGCGTATACACTACCCTTCCCAGACCTCAATTGTGGTACTACACTGAGTATATGTTATTGCTGTTTTTGTCACCAGATAAGGAGAGGCAATGCGAGACAGAGACGGATTTATAATTTAAACTTACCTCAAGGTTCTCGAAGTAAATTCATAGTAGTTTTTATATTACACAACAACAATAAACCTAGTGAAATCCCACAAGTAGGGTCTGGGGAGGGTAAAGTGTACGCAAACATTAACCCTACCTTATGACAGTAGAGAGGCAGTTTCCGGAAGACCATCAACTCAAGAAAAGTAAAAATGAAGCAATAAACAGACAGTAACAACAACAAGGTAATTAGACACGAGCGCAAATGGAGCAACGTGCGATATCAAAGTTCTAAGAGTACAACACTATAACAATAGAGTCAATCTAGCTGGAAATAATGACACGATACGTAATAGCAAGAGGTTAGGAATAGTAAAATACAAGACTAGTACTATAGTAGTTTTTATATTATAGGTTTAAAATCTAAGTTTGCTGAAATTTTAACGATTTTATATATATGTATTTATTTTCCATTTGAAAATATTGGGTTCAGATGAAGAAATTACCTCGATCGCTGGTCGTAGGACCGGGCTGTGAAGAAGGTGGAGGAGAAAGGCGAACTGGCGGCGGAGGTGGTGGCGCGACAGCAGGAACGTTGTAAAAAGAATACAACTCATACCTAACATTGCAGCTAGGAAGAAGAACTCTACCACCTCTACTGCCAACTCTAGGTAAATTTCCAATAGCAGTTCCCAAGCAACGGTGACAAATTGAATCAGAGAGATCAGGAGTGCACTGTGCAAGTGTATAAAGTTTCTCTAGTGATGAAAAATTGGCTTCTTTAGTAGCAAATTTTTTCCCATCATTTTCCTTTGCTGCCAAATTTGCTATTTCATCCATCATAGTCCCAACTTGTGACAATAACTTTCCTGGATCACTAACATTTTGTGTATTATACAAAAAGGATTGACCTGATTCATGCAAAGTAGCAAAATTAGATCCATTTGAGCGAAGTAACAAGCTTTCATCATACCAAATGACAGGAATTTTTCCCTTTGGCCTACATTTTTCTATGATTTCTTTACTAGCAGTGACAAACTAACGTGAAAATTAACCTAAATAGTCAAGGAATGTTCACGCGAGGGCTCGTTTGGTACTAGGTGTGCTGATACACCTTAATCCTTTGTTTGGTTAACAAACCAGGTATAAGTTATCCCCATATTAAAATTAACACCGGGATAAAATGAGATAATTAGCACATGTATAACTTATACATTCTTCTTACTAATTATGCAATTGTCATATTTATACAACATACCAAACAATGGATAAAAAAGGCAGTCCCAATATAAATAATCCCAGTATAACTTATCACATCATAACTTATACCAGTATAACTTATCATGGCATAAGCCGTATTCAAATCAAACGACCCCTAAGGGGTATGATCTAGACAACCTATCTTAATGCAACCTCTAGGTCACACGAAGATAATTCTATTGTTGCTCCAAGACTCCCTTTCTAGTCTATAAATATATAATTTATGTATATATATATATATATATATATATATATATATATATATATATATTTATTTGGAAAAGTGAACAGTGTATTCGACTGCATATTCTTGAAAAGATACCACACAAATTTAAACATTTTGGTTACTTAATTTTGTAAAAATTGAGTACTTTTGGCTTACTGGCAAATTTAAGCAGAACTGTCAAAAAAAAAAAAAGCACTAGGAAAGGTAAAAATTGCACAGGACGCTCTTTTGGTCGCCCTCATTTAACCTATGCCTATTTTTTTTAATCCTTTTAATTTATACCCACTTTTTAAACAACTTCAGTTCCCTTTCTCCTCCTCCTCCTTCTCCTCAGTCAAACCTTATCAGCTGACAATAATGTTTGTTGATTTTTATTTTGGTTCCTGCTTTTGTGTAATCTCCTGAAATCTCTTGTACTGAAATTGGCTTAATATCCAACTAGGTTTCGTTTGGTATTAATCCATAAAGTAAAAGTAGTTGATCTGAATCCAAACCAAACTGACAACATGTATACATAGTGTGGCACAAATTTAAGACAAAAACTTTAGCTCTAGAGCTGAAATTTCCCAGTTACAAAGATAAAAACTTTAGCTCTAAAGCTGAAGTTCGCCAGTTACAAAAACAAAAACTTCAGCTTTAGAGTTGAAGTTCGCCGGTTACAAACAAAAAGCTGAAGCTCCCCAGTTACAAAGATAAAAACTTCAGCTCTAGAGCTGAACTTCAGGCCCGGCTACTAGAATGCTGAAGTTTTGCATTATTGCCTTTGCTACTTCAGCCCCGTATGCTGAAGTTACGCGAAAAAGCGGGTACACTTGCAATATTTTTTGCAAAATAGGTATAAGTTAAAACGTGACACAAAAAACGGATAGGAATGCAAATGCCCTAGGAAAGTGCCATCGAATCCAAAAATTACAATAACAAAAACTGCACAAGACACCAAAAGTAGACAAAATATAATAGCGAACATCTTAATAAGTTAACAAATAATATATAGTAGAAACTTCAAAAACCGTACAAGATATATAATAAATATATAATCTATGTATACCGGTTAGAAAAAATAAACATATTCAGTCGAATATTCATATTAAGATCCCATACGACTATGATAGCTTCTGTTTGGAGGTAGGTTTAAGCTAGTCCCTCTATTTTATTTTTTTATTTTTTTAAATAACTTTTTTTCTTTAAGTTTGTAAAAAATGAGTACTTTTGGCTTATTGGCAAATTTGACCAGAATTGTGAATTTCTTTTTTAAACCAAACACCAGGAAAGTCCTGTCAAATCCCAGAAATTGCAACAGTGAGAACTACACAAAAAATAGATAAAGAAATTAAAATAAACACCTTAAAAATTAACAAATAATAGCAGAAACTGCAAATACTGTACAAAATGAATTCACCTGATTCATCCATTCTGCCAAAGATAGGTGAATTCGAGTAACGTAACAAGCAATCATCGTACCAGATTACAGCCTTTTTTATCTCTGGACAATAATCTAAGATATCTTTACTAGCTGTTGTAACACATTCTTGACAATCATCTGGTGCAACATCTCCTCTACATAAAAACAAGCCATAAACTATTTCCGACTCCGTACGACCAACTGTAGAGTTGTAAAATCCATTAGGCCGAGAAGCATTAGAGGATAAAGATGATAATAGAACATTGACATTAGATCTGTAAGTGCTGTTTGGACTGTAAGTTGTTGTATTTGGACAGAAATATGTAAGAAAAGAGGAGCTAACTTGGCTGTTTTTTAGGCAGAAAATCAAGAAGATGTTGCTACATAGCAGAAGATATCTGAGAATATTGAAGTTCATCACCATGTTATGTTAGAATAATATCTTGGGCTTGTGGGATATCCTGGGATTATAATTTAATTTTTTCTATTTAACATAATTATGTGAAGATATAGCGAGAAAGTCTATTTTTCGTTTCCTATACGGTGTCCGGTACAAGTTAGGCCCTATCAAATCCGAATTTGCACCGGAAAGTCTCGTATAAAGGATAATGTGGTCCTTAGCAAAGACGATACTATATCCAAGGTTTAAACCCGCGATTTCTGATTAAAGATAAAGGAGTGATATAAACAACCTACCTAATACAAATATTAATGTTTGCTTTCACGACTCGAATATATGATTCACTTGTAGATCATTTAGAAATAACTTTATCATTGGTCCAATTAACTTATTGGAGTAATAAAGACCAAGAAGACTTGGTTGTAAGAAAGACTAAGAAGACTTCGTTGTTACAAGTCAACAAATAGGCTTTGTTAGGCAGCTGTTGTTTCTTGTTGTGTAGTAATGGCTAATTGATGATGACTGAAGTTGAGATGGTGACTGTCACTTGGAATTTAATTTCCCACTTACTTTTCTTCACCTCGTCAATATTTCACGATGAAAATTTTCCTACGCCTATGGCCAACTTTTATCATACAAAAGAAGGGCCGGCTGCACCTAAGGGGTGAGTGTGGTGATCACGTCCAACTATGCTTTATAAAAAGAATAAAACAGTAGTTGCAAATATAATCCGGGTATTTAGTCCAGAGTCGAATCTCATAGGGAATTAACCTACCAATTATTTTTGTCAGACTCACTAAATTCTCCGTAATCAACTTCCCAGATATTTTGAATAACAATTGGTGATATTTCTACTAACTATAACTGAATAAAATTAAGTAAACTAAAAGCTAACTATGACTGAGTTGTAAATTGTTAAGAGAAGGATCTAAGGTTGTGATTTCCCCAATTGACCGAATCCCTTCCTGTTATGTTTCATATAGATTTGTGTGATCGTCTCTATCGATCATGAGCACTCTTACTATCGTAAATCTCTCCAAAAAATTTACGACAATTTACTTGACGCACTCTCCCGAGTTACGCTAGCTGGCTTTTATTACAACTCACTTAGATCGCACCCAAAGTTTCGTTATCCCTCATCTCACCTTTAAACCCTCGGTTATTGATCCCTCATATACTTTGTGAGTGGTGTTGTTCAACAATTACTTAAATATGCACTCTCTCCTTAGTAATACATACTAAATAGGCACATCTAATTGAAGATCCTATCAATTAATTACAACAAGAACGTAGTTGAACAAATAGAGATTAAACCGGGCAAACTATATTAACACAACAAGAAGTTCATCCTTCAACAGGTTCCGTCAAAACATTAGACTAAATAATTTAGCTATTCATAATTGTGCTCATAATAACACCAACAAAATTCATCATGAATGATAAAAACAAAAGAAAGAAAGGTAGAACTCGATGCCGAATTATCCTCTTTGCCTCTTGTCTCTTCTTGCTTTGAATAGAACTATAAAAATCTTGATATCCTATTTTTAGGCGAGCTGGACCTTTTATAGGTTAAGTGGAATTACCCTCGATCTTCCAAAATTGCCCATGAAGTTAATGCGTTCTGGACGGATAGTGCGGCCGCGCTCATGACCGTGCTTGGGCCGCGCTAATTGCACTTTATTCTGCCCGCTGCTCCTGGACTAGCGCGATCGCGCTAAGACCGTACTTGGGCCGTGCTAAGACCGCACTTGGGCCGCGCTAATCGACTTAAACACTGCCCAACGTCTTTTACTCTAGCGTGGCCGCGCTTGGCCCACGCTAGAGAGGATGATCTATTTTTCTCTTTTTCTCTTCCTTCCTTCACACGCACTCAACTGCGAAGGGCTTTTCTTGCTTTAATTTAGCTCTAAACACTGTCCTATATCCTCATAAGCACGACTTGCTCCTGAAAAACATAAAATCCACAATTAGAGCCATTTTATCGTCATTTAACCTTCCTAGAACAGTGAAGCATGGTAAAGTTGGGGTATAAATAGTCGCTAAACTACATGAATCTACCCTATTATCTTGTGGCCTAGCGATCAATGAAATGAGTGAGAATCATGAGTTTTTATTTTCAAATTCCAGCGGAGGTAAAAAGTAGTAGGTGATTTTTTCTCATCTATTCAAACCTTGGTGGATATTCCGTGAAATTAGTTGAGGTGCGCGCAAGTTGAACCGAACACCACGGTTATTAAAATAAGGCTATCCTGTTGTACAAAGCATCGGCATTCACGTAGGTTCCGAGGAAGGGTTGTACCCCAAGGAGTATAATATAAACAGCTTACCCTAATGCAAACATTAGTGACTACTTCCACGACTCGAATCCGGGACCTATAGGTTACACGAAATTAATTTTACCATTGCACCAAAACTCCTCTCCATTAGATTTTTACCCTGAATTTTTAATATATTAGGACTCTCTTTCTTGAAGGAATAAAAAAGACTCATAAAATGAATAGATCTCTTTTATATGCCTTATCTTTTTTCTTGGAGGAGAAGTTTTGTATTTTTATAAATTGACGCTTTCACAACAATAACTATAATTACCTCCATAATGCAGTCTTCTAGAGAATTTTGTTTAGGGAGACTATTCTCTCAAAATTTATTCTCCTTTTATTTAACTGATGAATCATATGTCGGTCAATTGATCAAACTATAATAAATGATTATACATAGTTTAGTATATTTTCTTTGTTGCTTGATGTATCATCATCAAAATTATCTTTGTTGGCTTCCGTATGCATCATGTTGTTTTGATTCCAACGCTCTTTACTATACAAAAGAAGAACGAACGAAAATAAAAAGGAGGTTTTTGCTGTTAATTACTATGCCCCTGAAGTAAACTAAGTAGAGTTATTTCTTGCAATGACTGGGTAAAAATATTTACACCCTCATTTCAATTATAGAGTTAAATAATTGAGGTATTATCATTTTTAGTCCGCACCAGAAATTATTTATATTTGGTGACAAAAAATGTGAATAAAATTTGTATAATTTTTATATATAACTACCAAATGTGTGTGCATATATATATATATATATATATATATATAT
>ML246925.1:146007-156347 GCA_005239495.1 Nicotiana undulata
AGTCTTAATGACTATGTAGGTACGAACCACATTAATCTATGTTAAGTATAGATAACATGCACATAAATAAAAGGGGGGGGGGGCTAAGTTTTTTAGCCTAAAAGATCACCATGTGAAACATAAATAATACGTCGCAACTTCTTCTGGAGAGGAGGTTCTCATATTATTCAGCGAGCACACACTATCATCTCCTACTACCTGATTACTATGTTGAAGTTGTTTACCTAAAGCGTTCTAGTTCAATTCTAAGTCGTACCCTACGCGTGCGCTACCTGTCCCATGCCTATGATCCTGGAGGATTTGGACCTACTATTTGGGTGGTTCTAGACTTCACTTAGGTTGCTCAAAAATGATAAAACTAAACGACATTCAAACCAGATAGGACTTCACATAAAGACAGTTAAGGCTGAAGTTAGCCTCCACAACAAATGCACGCGGGCAGATTTCAAATTATGTATAGGCAGTTTCAGATTTGAGGTGTTGTTTTAAACCTATAGACATGGTTTCTAAGTGACCACACAGTTTAAGAAAGTCTCAAGGAAGTGCTTCTATTCGAATTATCGAGATTACAGATTACAAATTATAAAACTTATGATCCCTAAGTGATTTGCGCAAGGGGCAGTGACAACCATTGAAAAACTCATAATTACTTTCGTTTGATCCTATTAGCATGCTAATAATTGGCAGATTTATTGCTTATTCCTATAGGCATGTATCTAGGTGGGCAGAATAGTAAGACAGCGGAATCAATTGATTAGTTAATCAATTAAAGTCACATAGACATGGTATCTAAATGACGATTAGCATAGCATAAATTAATATAATTCTATAGGCATGTTATCTAGTAAGTACACTGTAGTTGCACAAATTGAGCGAATAGTTATTGACATTTGATTCTTATAGGCATGCTATCTAATAACACATAGCTGTAGACATGGGAACAAGCAAAGTACTTAAACTCAGGCTTCTGATAGTAAAACAAGATGAGTGAGTGTGTGATTCCCTATAGGCATGGGTTCTACTAGTGTATAAATCATATTGAATAAAATAACAAACAAGATCAAGTAGATCCTATAGGAATGTTTGCTACCCTTTATGCAAGAATTAGAATATACCCATTTTTCCAATTTCACTAACACCCCAATAGTTTGTTATTATAAAGTATTACGGGCCTAGTTAATTAATATAAATATAAATATTACACACGAAAAACTACAGGCAACATGCCCAAATATGAAAATAACCCAGTACTGCCTGGGCCTTCAACAAGCTCGCTTCACACGAATAGCATTCCCAGATCCAACAACAACAATAACCCAGTAAAATCTCACCAGTGGGGTCTAGGGAGGGTAGAGTGCACAGAGACCTTACCCCTACCTCAAAGGGGGTAGAAAGGCTGTTTCCGGGAGATCCTCGGCTTAGAGACCATAGATCTGTGACAACAAAACCCGAAAAATAATATCAGCAACGTGAGAAACAACCAATAAATGGAAAATTAGTAACACATATATTATACAAAAGTGTGAAACACAACACAAAATCGCTAGCAGTGCTAGACAAAACACTATCATACTCGTCGGTACAAAGAGGGAAACCAGTACAAAGAGAAAAACAGTTCGACAACCCTTTAACCTACAACCCTAATGCTCGACCTCCACACCTTCCTATCAATAGCCATGTCCTCAATAATCTGGAGTCGTTCCATGTCCTGTCTGATTACCTCGCACCAATACTTCTTAGGCCGCCCTCTACCTCTTCTCGTTCCTGCCAAATCCAACCGCTCAGACCTCCTAACATGGGCGTCTAGGCTTCTCCTCTGCACGTGTCCAAACCATCTAAGCCACGCTTCCCGCATCTTATCATCCACCGTAGCCACGTTTACCTTTTCCCGAATATCTTCATTCTTAATATTATCAAGCCTAGTGTGCCCACACATCCATCTTAACATCCTCTTTTCTGCTACTTTCATCTTCTGGATATGTGAATTCTTGACTGGCCAAAACTCAGCCCATACAACATGGCCGGTCTAACCACCGCTCAATAGAACTTACCTTTCAGTTTCAGTGGCATATTCTTGCCACACAGGACTCCAGACGCTAACCTCTATTTCATCCACCCCACCTCAATACGGTGTGTAACATCCCTCTCGATCTCCCCATCTCCCTGATTAATTGACCCTAAGTACTTAAAACTTTCTCTCTTGAGGATGACCTATGAGTCAAGCCTGACTTCCACATCCGTGTCCCCCGTCACGCTGTTGAACTTACATTCCACATATTCCGTCTTAGTCCTACTCAACTTGAAACCTTTAGACTCCAGAGCCTGCCTCCATACCTCTAATCTCCCATTAATCGCCATCAATCTATCATTCACCCGCCTAACCTCTACCACCGACTTTCTGAGCTTCCTATCCACCAAAATTCCCATTCCGTTCTTTCCCTTCACGACTTCGAAGAACTACAATTTATAACTGTTGATATTCCCCACCTTCGTTCCTACCCACCTAGACTCCTGCACACATGCTATATTGACCCTCCTCTTCTGGAGGAACTTTTTTAGCTCTATAGACTTACCAGTCAACGTTCCTATATTCCACGATCCAATTCTAAACCTACAAGCGACCTTGTTCCCTTTACCCCCTTTGGGCCTCGTCCCACCCCCTG
The DNA here is from genome assembly GCA_005239495.1 of Nicotiana undulata. Lineage (NCBI taxonomy): Eukaryota > Viridiplantae > Streptophyta > Magnoliopsida > Solanales > Solanaceae > Nicotiana > Nicotiana undulata. The sequence goes on from ML246925.1 coordinate 148,671, forward strand.
ACCCTTGACCTACCCCCGTCCCCACCACCCGACCTCCCCGAGGGCATGACCCTACTCTGTCATTACAAATCACAGTCTCTATACATGCAAAGGTCTAAAATGAAGGGGGAAAAACACCACATAGAACAACAAAGGGATCAAATAGTAACTACAAGCCCACTACTAGACTGATTATACTAATTCAAACTACTACGGAAACAAAGTAATTAACACATAAGATAGATAAACAAGAGGCGGGAGGTACTAATTCCCGCGAATATAACCTGGAAATTTAGACTTGGTATACTCCCAATGCTGCGGAACCCGGCGTATAGCTGTTGCTTTACTACTTGTGCGCGTGCACCTCCCTACCGCCACCAAACAGCCATAAAAGTGATACCTACAAAACGCACAAACACCCAGGGAACCAAGAAAATAGGAGGAGATTATGAACAGTTCAAAGAGAATTGGTACGATACACAGCTTCCCCAAACTTTAGATCGATTTTACCGGGACTGAGCAAGAGACCGACGAGGAGTTCTTGAATGCGTAAATCACATATCACCTCCAAATTCACATCAAAATCAGAGAAAAAGAGATCTTCAATTGAGTACGTTAATGGCAATTGCTTTGCATATATTATGAAAAATTCTTCCAAAGGAAGAAGAAACAAATAGTTGTTGTTAACAGAACTATGAGTATTTTCAGTATTAAAAAGAGAATCTGTACAAAAACACTAAATTATGGGTAATGGGTAAAAAAATATTGGTTAAAGGGAAAAGAAAATCATTAGAAAGTTGGAGAAAAAGAAGGAAATGTAGAAGAGTTATAGTTACCGTGATTGTGTGACCTATGAACTGGACAGTATAGATGGAATATCAAGAAGAACATAAGTATTTGAAGATGGAATTAACAAACATGATCAAATTAGAAAGAAATCAATAGGATCCCTAAAACACAAAATGAAGCGCAGAGAAATGCCGACGAACAAGTTAAACCACACCGCCGGTAAATCTACGACGAGATTTAAATCCACAACAAGAAAACCACTGGTTTCAATTTTATGGAAATAAAATATGAAGCTGAAATAATAATGCCGTCGACGGTGGCGGCGCTGGAAAAGCTACTTGTGTCGGAAAAAGCTACTACAAGTTCTTTGAACTAACAAAAACTAAGAATTACCAAATAAGTTCAAGAAAAATCAAGCTTAATAAAATAGATTTAGGCCCAGATCCAAGCGCCTATCAAATAGGAGAACAAGACCATTTGTGCAGCGAAGGCCACACATGAATTCATACCAGGTCAGACAATTACAGATTGACCACTCCGCCCAAATAAATTAATAAACCACACATGAAATCAATTAAACAGCCTTGAGGTAATACCTCATAGAGATGGGATTTTATGAAAATGAGCAGGATTCATATAACATATTGGTATTTCAGGAGCAAAAGTGACAAGATTGACTAAACAAAGAACATGGGAATTTGGAGAATCAGCAGGGCCTAACTTAAAAAATGGTGAATTTGGCACGGCATATTATCAACATAGGTTCAATCATTCAACAGGTGATGGCATGCATGTGACTAAAATAACATTAAAGAATTGAGGGACATGCTACCTAGAGTAATAGAATGAGCATGACAAGGTGAATATGCTAAACCTTCCAGCATGAGTTTAAAGCAAAGCACTAAACCAGAATTAGCCTGAAACTAAGGTTCTAAGTCATGGAGGTCTGATAGAGTTATAAGCAGATGACAACAAGTAGTAAACAAGCTAGTGGGCATGATTGTAATAGCCAGTGAGTATACTAATCATGTTGAGTATAACATAAAGGTTCCCAAGTTCAAGTACATCATGACAAAAAGACATATCAACTTAAAGTCGAGTAGAGCAGGCAGATTTCAAAACTTATGCCAATTGACTATGCATAGTAAAAGCTAAGTGTAATGAAATTCAACTAGAAGTTTAGGGAAATATTAAAGAGTGCACAACATTATATTTCTCATTAATAGAGCCATGTGTTTTTCTAAACATTGAGACAATAATTGACACATAAGGTTCGCGTAAGCATTTAGTAGACCATACATAAAGGATTCAACAAAAAGAAGTTTTACTCAAACCAATTCTGGGCAGGAGATAGTCTCCTAAGAGTTCCAGTATAAGAAATACATGCAAGGCATGAGAGGGGACTCAGGACAAACAATGGGTGTATAGAATAGTAAGACATGCTTAAGGTAATCATGAACCATTCAAGTGGCACATATAAATGGGCATGCATCGAAACCCAGAATTCAAACAGGTTCATGTACTAGCAAAACATAGGGATATAGGATAATTCTAAAGCAAACAAGAATATGAACATAGGTAAATAGTAGTATATTGATTCACGAAAGCCTAAATGACATAAGCATACAAAGCATGAATACAAGCAAACGAGAATGAACTTGCGAGAGTCTCAACACTTACCAGTTTGCAGAACTAAAGAGCAAATAAGGTAGAAGATTAAATGCCAGCAGCAGATCGCTTATCAGTAGCAAAGAAAGAATAATAAAAACCTTAAATTCTCAGTGTGTCAGATTTCCCAAGGGTCTTAGATGAACCCCGGGCAGTGCTCACACTGAGAGAGGTTCGAGAATCGAATTCCGGTGGCCTTGGCTTTCAGCCGGCCAAGAGCCAAAGTTCAAAACAAAAGAATAAGAGAATAAGAGAGAAATAGCTTTGAATTTCAATGAATCCAGTGATATAAGTTTGTCCAAAGGGGAAATTGAGGAGGGGTTTATATAGTAATAGAAATTGAACAAACAAACAAAGAAACACTATAAAATCAAACAAAATAAAGGAAATAATAGCATGCAGAATCAATTTAGAATCAGATTAGGAGAAAATTAGGTAAACCCTAGTTCATGATGGAGAACCAAAAATAGTCAAAAATCTCACTGAATCAGACCCATATAATCTCTTCATGAATGTATATAGACGGAAAATCGTCTGAATCCTGAGGATCTAGTGATGATTGTGCTTGATTCGGAAGATTGGTACTTGCCAAAAATGAGGCAAGTACTGTGTAATACCATAATCATATAAGTAACAACGAGGTAACGCATAAAGGGTAAGAAAATCACATAAGGAATACATGATTTGATCGGATTTAGAGAAGATTGCGGAAGGCGGCTAGGGCTTCTGAAGAAGGGAGTGTTTGAGATAGTATAGATGCGGTTGCTGAGGGAAATGAGGATTAGGGTTTGAGATTGGGTAATTAAAAGAGGGAGATGGTTTATGGGTTGTTGATATCTGAGATCAACGACCAAGATTAAAATAAAAGTGAGGGCGGGTCATGGAGATGGGTCCCGACCGGATAAGAACTAGAGGGCTCGTCTGGTTTGGGCTTTGTGAATTGGGCCAGGGGTTTAGGGTGTTTGGACCATTGATATGGTCTTAAAATTGGCCTAACTTGGGCTATTGATGTGTGGCTATAATTCATGGTTTAACGCATTATGTGCCTTACATTTTTCGTGCTTTAATGGTAACAATACACCTCGTCTGAGCATAATGGAGTCTATTTCATGTGTAGGTGAATTGGAGATGGAAGTCGAGCTAAATAGATGCATAAACGTCAAAAATGCGCTCAAGAATCAAAATTGTCTAACCCTGGCCTTATCTAGGCGCCACTCATGTAAAGCTTGGTCCTACCAGGCGTTACCCAGACGTTAGGCATGTAAAGCCTGGTCATACCAGGCGTTTTCTAGGTGTTAGACACATAAAGCCAGGTGCAACCTGGAGTTTGGCAGGCGTTTTCCTTGTAACGCCCGGTCCAAGATCAGGCCCAATCCGAGTTTTAAAGGTATTAAGTGTTTCCTGGTTTGACTAGGAGTAACCTACACGTTTAAGGCTTGTCCCAAAACATATAAATAGACCCAAAAACAAAAATTTGAAGCACTTTTTTCCATTGGAGACAAGAGGAGATCGTGGAACACTACTCAGAAGATCAAAACATTGATTTTTACATCTTTTATTCCTTACTTTGTAATTTAATTATGCAAGTTATTTTGGATTTGATTACTACGATCATGAGTAGCTAATTTATTTAGTCTAAGATTTTGGTGGAACCCGTTGAGGATGAACTTATTGTTATATTAATATAGTTTGCTTGATTTTCATATCTATTTGTTCAACTACGTTCTTGTTGTAGTTGATTAAAGGGCCCTCAATTAGATGTTCCTATTTAGTGTGTATCTACTCAAGAGAGAGTGCATATTTAGGTAATTATTGAACAACATCACTCCCGGAGTATAGGAGAGATCCATAACCAAGGGTTTAAAGGTTGGATTAGGGATAACGATACCTTGGGTGCAATCTAAAGTGAACTGTAATATTAATTAGCTAGCGTAACTTGAGAGAGTGCGTCTAGTAGATTATCATAATTACTTGAGAGAGATTTATGATAGCCTGAGTGTTCATGATTGATAGAGATAATTAGGCAAACTATAGGAAATATACAAGAAGAGATTCCATCAACGGGGGAAACCATAACCTTAGATCCTTATCGCATATGTTTACACTTAAATATTAGTTGTCTTCTAGTTTATTTAATTTCATTCAGCTGTAGTAGTAAAAATACCAAAAAGTGATATTCATAACTTTTGAGAATGTTGATTATTGAGAATCTAGTAATCCAACAACAACCTTTGATACGTTAGTTCCCTATGGGATTCGACTCTGGGAAAAATACCCGAATTATATTTGCAATGCCCGCTTAGTCTTTTATTAGACATAGTTGAGCGTGATCAAATTTTAGCGTCGTTGCCAGGGAATTAACGGTATTATCAATTGTAGTTGGAGGAACATACAAAAATTCTTAAGTGTAGTCAATTTTCTTTGATTTCATACATATATTGAATTCTAACGTTTGTTGAATCGGTTGTACAGGTGCATGCCTAGAAACTCATCGAGAACTGGTGAAGTACTTGAAGCCTTACTAGACCCCGAAAAAAATTTCAAGGCCTTGAATAGGGCCAACCGGAAAAGCAAACAACAACCACTCATTGAACACATTGAAACAGACATGGCAGATCCAAATGACAGGAACAACATTAATAATGGGGAAGATGTGGTTGACCCAACCGCAAGTATTGCGGCGCCTGGGGTGCCCATTTCACCTAAGGTGCCTTTATATGACTGGGTACAACCCACAACGGAGAATTTGTCCACCGCGATCATGGTCCCACAGATAGAAGCTGAGTTCTTCCAAATCACAAATAATATGCTGCACTTATTACAGAATAAGGGGCTGTTTTCGGAGTCATACATTGAGGATCCCCAGCAACATTTAAAGAACTTTCTGTCAATCTGCAAGACCCAGAGGCAACCAAATGTCACTCCAGAGGCAATAAGACTGTTGTTGTTTCGGATCTCAGTGACATGAGTAGCCCAGACTTGGCTCAACTCGCAACCTATCAATTATATTACTAAATGGGAGGAGTTGGTCAAGCAGTTCTTTAATAAATTCAATCCACCGAACAAGACGACGCAGAAAATTGATGAGATCTTGAGCTTCAGGCATAAGCCTATGGAGACACTGCATGAGACATATGAACGGTTTAAGGGGATGTTGGTAGTCTGTCCTCACCATGGTATTCCAGAACAGATATTGGGGCAGCAATTTTATATGGGTTTGCCAATGGTGTGAAAGCTAATGTTGATGCTTCAGGTGGCGGAGCATTCCTGAGCAAAACTTGGAGAGAGGGCCAAATCCTACTTGATAAAATGGCACAAAATTCAGGATGGACAACCAGGGGTGCACCTATTACCCTAGTGATTCACTCAGTGCCATTATATCCGTCCAACTCTATTGCTGAAATTATGGCAACTTTGACAACACAGATGAGCATACCTACGAAGAAGGTAGAGGAGTCAGGGCAAAAACAACAAGTTCACATTGTGGATACTACCAATGGGGGATTATGCACATCTTGCATTAATCAACTAATTGGTAATCAGTGGAATGCAGATTGCGATCATCCTCACTACCCAAAAAATATGAATTATGTGTCAAACTATGGAGGCCAGAGACAGGGTGGACAGAATTGGGGTCAGCAAGTTCAGTCGTACAGACCACCTCATCAGCAATATAACAGTGGAAACATGGGTGCCATGAGACCTCATGGTAATGTGGAGCCCTACCAAAGGCCACCAGGTTTTAATAATCAAAATCAGCAACAAGCGTATCACCCCCTCATCAACAATATGGGGGGAGACAATAATATGGGTTTTCTAGACTTGAAGAAATGATGCAATAGGTGATTGGGTCAACTGCTAAAACCAGTGAGAGAGTAGATGCACACGAATCAGCTATAAAAAATATTGAAGTGCATATTGGCCAGATCTCAATGTCGCTGAATAATCGTCCTCTTGGGACTTTGCCTGCAGACACTCTGGTAAATCCTAAAGACCAGGGCCCAAGGAAGCTGATGGAAGTGAGTCTCTGCAATGGCAGTGACTTAGACTTGGAACTGGAGATAGCTCGTGAAAGCAAGCAAGCCGAGACACTGGTACCCGTGCTGATTGAACTTGATGATTCAACAAACATGACCAAGGTAACAGTGCAACCTGCTGAAGGAGAACCCAGTGCGCAGAGTGAGGCTGAAAAAGAAGTGGAGATAGCCTAAGAGCCGGTAGTTGAGGTTGTGGATGAGAAAGAAAAGTCCCAAATCAATGGGAAAAAGAGACCGCCAGCTCCATTCCCTCAGAGGTTGGCCAAATACCAAAAGGATGAACAGTATAAAAAGTTCTTGGATATGCTGAAACAGATACAGGTAAACATTTCTCTAATTGATGCTCTAAAGGAGATGCCTGGTTATGCGAAGATGATGAAGGACTTGATGTCCCGAAAATTCAATTTCCAAGACTTGGAAACTGTGACTCTTACTCAGACTTGCAGTGATGTAGTGACACGGCCAATTGCAGGGAAGTTGTCTGATCCAAGGAGCTTTATAATTCCCCGCACCATTGGCAATTTTGCTTTTGCCAAAGCACTGTGTGATTTGGGAGCCAGTATTAATCTCATGCCTCTGGCCATTTACAAGAGACTGGGGATTGGTAGAGCCAGACCAACTTTTATGTTATTGCATCTAGCTGACAAGACGGTAAAGAGATCGTAAGGCATTCTGGATGATGTATTGGTGCAAGTGGGAAAGTTTGTGTTCCCTGCTGATTTTGTGATACTAGATTGTAAAGTGGATGAGGAGATTCCCATAATTTTGGGAAGGCCATTCTTGGCCACAGACAGAGCCCTCATTGATTGTGAAACTGGGGAGCTCAAGATGAGACTAAACAATGAAGAAATCACATTCAATGTGCAAAACTCCATGAGGCGACCAAGTGAATTCGCCAATTGCTCTCTCATTGATGTTGTGGAAGTAATAGTGGAGGAAGATGATGCGTCCTTAACTATTGAGGACCCCCTTGCTGCATGTTTGATGAATTTGGGTGAGTAAATGGGGAAGAACTGGCAGAATGGGTGTTAGCACTTGAAGGAAAAGGGGTATGGCCGATGGCTCTCGAGTTTGAGCCATTACACTTAGAGAAATGAGAGAGCCCGCTGATACGCTCAATTTACACCTTAAAAGAATGTAAGCGATCGTTGTCAAATATAGTAACCCAACAAGGTTGGGGTTGAATCCCACAGAGAACAATATG
>ML246926.1:0-38310 GCA_005239495.1 Nicotiana undulata
TATGAGGGAAAGGCTCAGGTCTCTGCTCGCAATCCCTATGTATGCAATGCAGTATGAGGGAAAAGCTCAGGTCTATGCCCGCAGTCCCTATATGCAATGCAGTATGAGGGAAAGGCTCAGGTCTATGCCCGCAGTCCCTGTATGCAATGCAGTATGAGGGAAAGGCTCAGGTCTATGCCTGCAGTCCCTATGTAAATACGTACTACAAGGTAAATCTCAAAATAACGTAGTTTAAAGGTTTTAGGAAAATCAGTTAGAAATTTCGGAGTAAAATCCTTAAATCAGTTTCAAATAATAGTAACGATTGGAAAAGTAAGTTAGAAATCAATTTACCAGGGTAAAATCTTAAGTTATTATGCAGTTCAACCGATAACAGTAATAATAGAGTTGAAAATAAGGCATAGTGTAGAAAGAAATATGGAACTTCCGTGAAAATATCCTGTGCACACGCTCGTCACCTCACGTACACTGGGTTTTATAGCAAAAACCAGTTAAAATGCCTAAGGGAAATTCCCCAACACAGAGTTAGGAAAGCCACTTACCTCGACTGTGCAAATCAATCAATAATCACGCTCTTGCCACGAGTATCCAACTCCGGGTGGCCCAAATCTATTCAATTCGATGGTATATTGTAAATACAAATTCAAGAAATCAAAATAACTAATTAATTCGGAACTAATACGCAAAATTAGAAAAATTAACCAAAACGTCCCTCGGTCCCACGTCTTGGAATCGGGTAAAAGTTATATTTTTCAGACACCCATTCACTCACGAACTCATACGAACAAGAATCGTCGAAATCCGATGTCAAAAACCCCCTAAACTCTCAAATTTTTGGTTGGGGAAGTTTCATCAAGTTCCCGTGGTTTTTCCCCCATTTTTTCTAATTAAGCTAAGGAAAACAACGGGGATTAATGGTCTAACAAGGAATTAGGATTAGAAAACATTACCTATGATCTTTCTCTTCAAAACCCACTGAAAATCGCCAATTCCCGAGCTCTCAAACAATTTTGGACTTAGGAATTTCAAACCCTTGGATTTTAGAACTAAGCACACAAGGATTTCGCACCTGCGGTCCATTTCACCGCACCTGCAGTACCACACCTGCGGAATTATCATCGCAGGTGCGAAAAATCACTTAAAAGCCCTGGGACCGCACCTGCGGTTCTGCACCTGCAGAGCCCAGGTCACACCTACGATCCCTGACAAGGACACTCGAGCTTCGCACCTGTGACATAAGTCCCGCACCTGCGTGCTCGCACCTGCGGAAATTCCATCGCATGTACGGAACACCAGATATAGGTCTGGTTCAGCACTCTATAAAATTTCTAAACTTCCTGATAAGCATCCGAAACAACCCTGAGGGCCCTGGGACCTCAACCAAAACCACCAACTAACCCCAATACCCTATCCAAACTTGGTCGGGCCTTAAAAACACATCCCCTAACATCAAAATATCCAAAAATGCATAGATTCAAGCCTAGGAACTTATGAATTTTCAAGAATTTACCCTCGACGCCGAACCACGTCTACTCTCGTCCGAATGGCCTCAAATTGTGCACACAGGTCATAAATGACATTCCAGACCTGTTGTCGCTTTCCGAATTCTATTTCGAGTCCGATATCAAAAGCTCACCTATCGGCCAAAATCGCCGAAATTCTAACTTTTGCCAATTCAAGCCTAAATCTATGTCTGACCTCGAAAACACATTCCGAACATGCTCCCAACCCTGAAATCACTCAACAGAGCTAACGGAGTCGACAAATTTCCATTCCGGATCCGTCTTCACACAGCTCCCGCTACGGTCCAATTTCTAAGGTCAAAGCTCACCTTAAAGGACTATATGTCCAAAAACACTTCAATCTTCATCGCTCAACGCTCCGACTCATTCCATTAACATAATAAGACATGGGAGAAGCAGTTATTAGGGGATCGGGGCGCTAACTCACAAAACGACCGGTCAGGTCGTTACACGGCCTTTCATAAATTCTGGGAATGGTGGCCTGAGAGGAAATTGATCCTAGAGCGTAAATTCATCACAAGGGACCTTTTTCCGGATAACCCCAATGTGAGGAGACATTTCAGGGAGAGAAACGGCTGGGACTATTTCACTTGCCAGTTGCCGGAGGCAAATGAGCACCTCGTCAAGGAGTTCTACACTAATTTGGATTATTTGAAAAAGGACTCCAAGGCTACTAAGATGCGCAATCTGACTATATCTTTTTATGGGGAGGCATTAAACAACTACCTAGAGTTCGATGATGAGGATGAGTCGGAGTGCTTGGAGAAATTGAGAGCGGGGGATGATGCTCGTTCATGGCTAGTGGAGCACTTAGAAATCCCAGGTGAAACCCCAGAATGGTTGCAAGTAGGGAAAGTGATTATGATGAGGACACTAAATTTTGAGGCAAAAGGTTGGGAGACGTTCGTGTGTAGCAGGCTCGACCCCACCTTCCATGAAAATTCTCTTCCTCTCAGGCGGGCTGTGCTGATTGCATGGCAGGGATCCCAATCAATATCGGGAATGTGATGTCAAGGGTTATCGACCGGGTGGTGAATGAAGGTGATAGAGCCTATCCCTTCCCTAATTTCTTGATGTTGACCCATATCACTGCATAGTTTTGAAGATTGACAAAGGCTGACCAGCTGAACCAGGTCCATCAGAGCACACATATTGGAACTGAATAGCTGGCACATGAACCATATATACATAGGAGATATTTGTGATTGTGAAGTATCAATGAACCAAGAGATTGTCTCCTAATGCGAAAAGGTTGTAAACTGATGAGAGAATAGAAGTTGAATTCAGCAAGGAGAAGTAACAAAGGAAGGAAGTTGAGTTTAATTCGAATTCTTTCTCCCAGGAAGAGTCGAACTAGAATTGATTGACAAACTCAACTACTGACTCTATAAATACTCGAAGTATTTCTGCTGGAATTTAAGACGCACAAGTACAGAAGTGAATCAAGATCTGAAAGCAAAATTCCCAGTTGTTTTGCAAGCAAATTTAGTGTGCGATACAAAGGCTACAGTTCAGCTAGAAGAACCAGTTTCATCGTTGATGTATTGAGTCTAGTTGATTGTAGTAGGTGTTTCAATATTGTATCTTATCAGCTTTCTTAGAAGCAAATTGTAATAGGTACACATTGTTCAAGTAAGAGTTAACTTGAAGCTTGTAGAAATTAGCTAGAGGCTAGTTGATACAAAGGGATTAGAGTTAGTCCTAGGATTACAAAAGAGTTTATTTTGTAAGTCCGTTTGGCTCAGAGTTTTTAGTGAAGAGTTTGAGCAAATCCTACTGAGGAGTAGGTCGTGGTTTTTTCACCTTTTGAGCCAGGTGTTTTCCACGTAAAAATATCTGTGTTTTTACTTTACGGCTTTTATTATTCCGCATCAGTAGAAGTTGGAACACAAAGAAGAACCAGGTTCTTCTTGTTAGGCAGCACTCGAAAAATTGGGTACCACACTTTTAACCTATATTCTTGTGTGGTATTGACGTCTAAAACATCAATTGGTATCAGAGCAGGTTATCCTTAAAAAGGCTAACACCTTGGAAAAGATCAAAATGAGTGCACCACCTGGGAACTGGGAAGGTCAATCAACTGCAAGGCCACCACTCTTCAATGGCCAGTACTACTCTTGGTGGAAGAATAGGATGAAGGACCACCTGATAGGAGAAGACTATGAACTCTGGGACATAATCATTGATGGGCCTCTAGCTACAATGAAAAAGACTTCTGAAGGTGTGGATGTACCAAAGACTAGGTCTGATTGCACTGCTGAGGATCTGAAGAAATGGGAGAAGAATGCTAAGGCCAAGAAGTGGCTAGTTTGTGGATTAGGTCCAGATGAATACAGCAGAATCCAAAGTTGCACCACAGCCAAAGAAATCTGGGATACTCTACAAGTAGCCCATGAAGGAACACCTCAGGTAAAGAGGTCAAGAGGTACTCTACTATACTCTCAGTATGAAAACTTCACTATGAAAGAAAGAGAGACTATCCAAGAGATGTATACAAGGTTCACAACCTTGACCAATGAACTAAAGTCTCTTGGAAGAATCATTGTTGAAGAGGACAGGGTTAAGAAGATCCTGACAAGGGTCTTGCCAATCTCTTGGGAAAGCAAAATCACTGCTATCCAGGAATCCAAGAATATGGCAACCCTGAGATTGGATGAGCTGATTGGAAACCTCACTGCCTATGAACTCAGAAGGCAGACAATGAAGATGGATGGTCCAAAGAAGGAGAGGAGTCTAGCACTGAGAATCACTGAGGGAGCAGATCTGGAGGAAGATGAGTTGGCCATCATTACAAAAGAATTCAGAAACTTTCTCATGAGGAAGAAGGTCATCTCTAGAGGAGGAAACTACAACAAAGCAAAAGCTCCAGAAAGNCAGAAGATGGGGAGACTGAAGATTAGGCGCTCATGGAAATCTGAGAATCACATGAGGAATCACATGAAGAACCACAGGTACAAGTGAGAGGAAGCAGCCAAATTTGGTTTTTGGATAGTGGTTGCTCAAAGCATATGACGGGGAACAAGGAACAGTTCCTTTCACTTGAAAACCTCAAAGGAGGAAATGTCTCCTTTGGAAATGGAAAGAAAGGTGAAATTATAGGGGTTGGCAAAGTAGGTAAGGATGACACACGTTCCATCGAACATGTGTACTTGATAGATGGCTTGAAATATAGCCTGATCAGTATGTCAAAATTTTGTGACAGAGGTAACCTGGTTGCTTTCACTTCCACAAAATGTTTTGTGATTAACTTGCTTACTGACAAGATTGTTTTGCAGGGAAAGAGAATGAATAATATCTATGTCATAGACTTGTCCACACTGTCTGAAAATGAACTCACTTGCTTAAGTGTTTTGGACAGTGATCCCCTCCTTTGGCACAAACGACTTGGACATGCAAGTCTAAATCAGCTTAACAAATTAGTCTCTAAGGACTTAGTGGTGGGACTCCCTAACATTAAGTTCAAGGAAGACAAAGTTTGTGAGGCATGTGCAAGGGGGAAGCAGGTAAGATCCTCATTCAAAAGTAAAAAAATGGTCAGTACCACTAGGTCGTTGGAACTGGTTTATCTGGATCTGTGTGGTCCAATGAGAACTCTGAGCAGAGGTGGTAAGAAATATGTGATGGTGTTAGTTGATGATTACTCAAGGTTCACGTGGANAATCAATACGATATGACCATGGGACTGAATTTGAAAATGCTAAGTTTGTTGAGTTCTGTGATGAACATGGTATCAATCACAACTTTTCTGCCCCTAGAACCCCACAGCAAAATGGGGTTGTGGAAAGAAAGAATAGAACTCTTGAAGACATGGCAAGAACCATGCTTCTTTCTAGCAAACTACCACACAACTTCTGGGCAGAAGCAATAAACACTGCTTGCTATATAATCAATAGATGTATGAACAGGCCACTGGTAGAGAAGACTCCCTATGAATTACTCAAAGGAAGAAAGCACATCATATCCCATTTTAGGGCTTTCGGATGTAAATGCTATGTGCACAATAATGGCAAAGATTCCTTAGGTAAATTTGATCTTAGAAGTGACGAGGGAGTATTCTTGGGATATTCATCACATAGTAAAGCCTATAAAGTGTACAATAAAAGAACTATGTGTGTAGAGGAGAGTGTGCATGTTGTATTTGATGAAACTAACACTCTTTCTGAGAGACAGGAACCAGAAGATGAGGAGCTTGGACTGGTGAGAAGCAGTGAACACAGTGAAGCAGCCATGGGAGATGGAACAGGTGATGAACCAGGTCCAACTAACCCAAGCAACATGACAGGGGGAATTCAACATGTGAACCCTGGCCCAGATCCTATTCCACAACAACAAAACAACATGGAACAATCCAAAAGTGAACTACTAGTACTCAAACCACACAGATATCAGAGTTCTCACCCTCTTGAGAAAATCATAACAGATTTGTCATCCGGAATCAAAACAAGAGCTTCCTTGAAAAATCTGTGTGTGTTTGATGCCTTCCTATCCTTAATCGAACCAAAGAACATTGGTGAAGCCCTACAAAATGCTTATTGGGTAAATGCAATGCAAGAGGAGCTGAATCAATTTGAAAGAAGTCAAGTATGGCACTTGGTACCCAGGCCACTAGACAGATCAGTGATTGGCACGAAGTGGGTCTTCAAGAACAAGCTCGATGAGGATGAAACTGTTACAAGAAATAAGGAAAGAATAGTTGTTCAAGGGTATAGTCAAGAAGAAGGAACTGACTATGATGAGACATTTGCTCCTGTGGCAAGATTGGAGGCAATCAGACTTCTTATAGCATTTGCTGCACATATGGAATTCACTCTCCATCAGATGGATGTTAAGAGTGCCTTTCTCAATGGATATTTGAAGGAAGATGTATTTGTCAAACAGCTTCCAGGTTTTGAAAGCAAGGAGTCACCTGATCATGTATATAAACTTGACTAGGCTCTTTATGGTCTCAAACAAGCGCCTAGAGCATGGTATGAGCGATTGTCAAAATTCCTGCTGGAACATGGGTACAAACGAGGCAAAATTGACAGTACTTTGTTCCTAAAGGAAAAGGGGAAGGATCTTCTGATTGTGCAAATATATGTTGATGATATCATATTCGGGGCAACTACTGAAAAGCTTAGCAAGGAATTTGCTACACTAATGGGGAGTGAATTTGAAATGAGTATGATGGGTGAGCTAAACTTCTTCTTAGGCTTACAAATCAAGCAAAACCCACATGGAACAATGATTCATCAACAAAAGTATGTGAAAGAACTCCTCAAGAAGTTCAAGATGGAGGATTCAAAGGAAATAGACACCCCCATAGCCACAGCTACTAAATTGGATGTGGATGAACCTGGTTCATCTGTTGATCAGAAGGTATACAGAGGAATGATTGGGACTCTACTATATCTCACTGCCAGCAGACCTGATATTGTGTTCAGCGTGGGACTATGTGCTAGGTTTCAAGCAAATCCAAAGGAGTCCCACCTCACTGCAGTGACAAGAATTTTGAGATATTTGAAAGGCACCACTGATTTGTGTCTTTGGTATCCTAAAGGTAGTAATTTCGACCTTGTAGGATATGGTGATGCTGATTATGCAGGTTTCCTAGTTGACAGGAAAAGTACTTCAGGCATGGCTCACTTCTTGGGCTCTTGCCTTGTATCTTGGGCCACCAAGAAACAAAATTCAGTAGCTCTGTCTACTCCTGAGGCTGAATATGTGGTTGCAGCCTCTTGTTGTGCTCAGTTTTTGTGGATTAAGAAACAACTCATGGACTTTGGTATAGATGTGGGATGCATTCCTATTTTCTGTGATAGCACTAGTTCCATTAGTATGATGAAGAACCCGGTTCATCGTAAGAGAACTAAGCACATAGATGTTAGACACAACTTCCTTATGGACAACTATGAAAAGGGAATGATCTCAATTGAGTTTTGTGCTACTGATAAGCAAATTGCAGACACCTTCACCAAAGCACTGAGTAGGGAGCATTTTGAGAGAAATAGGCTTGAATTAGGGATGATTAAGATCACATAATTGGAAAAACAAAAATGAAAAATTATTTGAAAAAAGTTATTCTTGTTGGCTAGAAAATTCTAATTGTGTACTTAATCAGATGAATAATTGCTCAGCATCATGTCTTTATTGCCATACTCTTTTGCCATGTATTAATATGATTCCCTGGATAATAATGATGTTTATCTATCTTTGTAAATTGAGGCAATTTAAAGATTTCTAACATGATGAACTTGGTTCATCCATGCTGATTCATCTGACTGACGAGGTATGTTCTCTTCTCCATATATTAATTCAATTACAGTCATACATGAGCAGGATTCTTTCAATAATTGGTTCAAATTCAAATACTTCGTACTTACCCAAATTGAACCAGTTTCAATAAGTCCCATCTTCACTTAAGTAGCCTAGTTTTAGGGGGAAATTAAATGTCTAATCAATGTCAGTCCTTCGGCGATTAGACTCCTAATTGAGTAAATGTTCTGCAGTTGTAATCTCCTCAGTCACATCTTATATAAGGGTCATCATTACTCTTTTCTTCATAAAGAAACTGTCAAACCAAGTTCAACTCATTCCAAAATCCAAAACCGCTTACTCGCCTTTTTCTTCCTAACATCACATAATCATGTCTTCACCACCACCTGCTTCTTCTTCTACTTCATCACCTAATCGTGATTATGATGGAGGAAATTCTGAGTCTGAATCTAACTCTCCATCTGTATACAGTTCTCAATCACCAGAAATCTCATCAACCCCTGAAAATACACCCATTCCTGAACCTACTCCAAACCCTACTCCTGCCCCCAAGAATCGCGGAGTCAAAGTTCTTGCCCGAAAAACTGTTGCTTCTGAGACTAGGGCAAAACTCTTGGACAGATTCGTCCAGTGAATCTTTTAAATCAGCCAATGAGGAAGACGCACCTAGTTCAACCAGCTCTGAGAAAGGTAATCCTGAAATTAATTCTGAAGTTGCTTCTGCTGATAAAAGATTCGTGTTGGTTGGGTCTATTATTGATGTTGAAGTGCCAAGTAGGCAGAGGGGTGGTATAAAAGAAAGAATTTCTGAGAGAGAGGGAAAAAAAGTTGAGAGGGGATCTGGGGGGATGGTACCATGCTGGTTATCTATGGTCCCATTCCTGAAAATGTTGGAGAAAACGTCACAGAGTTAGGGGGAAGTACAGTTGAGGAGGCTGCAGCAGGTCTTGCGAGTTTGAAGAAAGGCACAAATGAACCTGGTTCATCTGGGGAGGAAACATTGGCTGAAAGGCTGAAGATATTGGGGGAGTCTTATAACCCCAACAAAAAGAGGACTCAGAAGTCCAAGAAGGCAACTCACCCAGTTCCTTCGAAGAAGAGGAAAGTTTCTGAAGTTGCTGGTGTTTCTGCTCCAAAAGTACGAGCTACTCGTAGCACAGTGAGAGATGAAGAAGAGACGTTGGACTTGGTCCAACAAGAGGAGCAGCTGGCTCCAGTTGTGGCCAAGACACAAAAACCCACAAAGGCTAAGACTTCTTTAAAGAAGTCAGCTAGAATGTCTGTCACACCCACAAAATATGTTAAGAGGACCAGGGCCAAGCCAAAGAAAGTGAAAATTGTTGAGAAAGAGGATGATGATGCAGACTGGAGTGGAAAGGAGGAGAAGGAAATAGGAGAGGTGACTGAAAGAGTTACCATGTTTGGAAAAAGAACAATCCTGAAGGGTAAGCTGATGAAGGATCTAGATGAGCCTGGAATGCAGTATCTGCTGGGAACTTTAGAGGTGCAGGGCTTGAAGGACATGGTCCTTCGTATGGAAGGTAGGCTGGTGAGGTCTGAGTTGGTAGAATTCATGGGAAATGCTATTGTCAAGGATGGCAAGGTCACATCAATGGTCAAAGGAATTGAAGTTTCCTTTGATGCTAAAGAACTGGGTGTTATTCTAAACATACCAGACGAGGGATATGAGGATTACACAAGGCAAAGATGGAATTGTCTAGATGGAATGGCCTCAGCAATTAACATCACCAGGTTCTTCAGTGACAATGAGAAGGATATTGAACCCGGGCCAGTCTACAAGAGTGAAATAAAGCCAGAACACAAGTTATTCTTCGAGTTCGTCATCAAGTTCCTACTGCCCAGACAAGAAAGAAGGCACATTGCCAACTATATGGATATGACCTTGATGGAATGCTTGTACAAGGGAAAGCAAATCAATTGGCCAGCTTTCATCATCCAACTCTTGGACAGAGTTGTGAATGTAACAAAAGCACATGCGATCCCATATGGATTTATTCTAACAGCAGTGCTTGCGTATTTTGGGGTTCCAGTGAAGAAGGTTGAGATGGCTACTGCCAAAGACTATTTTGGGAAGGAAACCTTGTTGTCATGTGATTACATTGTCAATGTTCCTGTGGATGAACCTGGTTCATCTAGGAAGAAACCAGTCAACAACAAAGTTAGAACTCTGGTGTAGGAAAGCGAGATCAAGGATATGGATATCCTTCATTTGAATTCTCGTGTGATTGAGGTTGGAGCTGAGGGGGATGCTCTCAGGGCTGAATTAGCAAAGGAGAAAGAAAAGAACGAGGGTGTTCTTAAGCAGATTCTTTCTCTCCTACAATCCAAGACTACAACCTCCTCTGCACCTTCTTATCCTTAGGCTATCCAGAGCTTCCCCATAACCTTTCAAGTGCCCAGTTCGGGACGTGTTTCTGTCTTGCTAAACTTGTTTCTATCTTTTTCTGTTTTTTGCTCATGCTTGGTTTGTTTTTGTTTTACTGTATGGTGGTTGATAATCGTTACTAATCAATGAATTTTGCTTCTAGTTATTGACTTGTCTCAATTTCTTATTTAGCTTACATTTATTGGCTTCTTGTGTTGATTGATCATGCTTTGCACTTGCAGTTTCCTCAATGGCCATGAGTAATATTTAATAAATCTGGTAAGTGTATCATTTTGCAATCTTTTTGATGATGCCAAAAAGGGGAAGATATGTGCAGAATTTTTTTTAAGTGATATTTATAACCTAATGAACCTGGTTTCTCAATTATTAAAGCTTAAAATCGTACAAAGTGTTTGAAGTGTATACAGGAGTAAGCATAGAGTTTGTCATCATCAAAAAGGGGGAATTTGTTGACCCATATCACTGCATAGTTTTGAAGATTGAATAAGGCTGACCAGTTGAACCAGGTCCATCAGAGCACACATCTTAGAACTGAATAGCTGGCATATGAACCGTATATACATAGGAGATATTTGTGATTGTGAAGTATCAATGAACCAAGAGATAGTCTCCTAATGCGAAAAGGTTGCAAACTGATGAGAGAATAGAAGTTGAATTCAGCAAGGAGAAGTAACAAAGGAAGGAAGTTGAGTTTAATTCAAATTCTTTCTCCCAGGAAGAGTCAAACTAGAACTGATTGACAAACTCAACTAATGACTCTATAAATACTCGAAGTATTTCTGCTGGAATTTAAGACGCACAGGTACAGAAGTGAATAAAGATCTGAAAGCAAAATTCCCAATTGTTTTGCAAGCAAATTTAGTGTGCGATACAAAGGCTACAGTTCAGCTAGAAGAACCAGTTTCATCGTTGATGTATTGAGTCTAGTTGATTGTAGTAGGTGTTTCAATATTGTATCTTATCAGCTTTCTTAGAAGCAAATTGTAATAGGTACACATTGTTCAAGATAGAGTTAACTTGAAGCTTGTAGAAATTAGCTAGAGGCTAGTTGATACAAAGGGATTAGAGTTAGTCCTAGGATTACAAAAGAGTTTATTTTGTAAGTCCGTTTGGCTCAGACTTTTTTAGTGAAGTGTTTGAAAAAATCCTACTGAGGAGTAGGTCGTGGTTTTTTTACCTTTTGAGCCAGGTGTTTTCCACGTAAAAATATCCGTTTACTTTACTGCTTTTATTATTCTGCATCAGTAGAAGTTGGAACACAAAGAAGAACCAGGTTCTTCTTGTGAGGCAGCACTCGAAAAATTGGGTACCACACTTTTAACCTATATTCTTGTGTGGTATTGACGTCTAAAACATCACTTGACCATGTACCTTGAAGATCAGAAAGTAGAAAAGAGGAAGTTTGATGTGAAGTTGAAGCCAAAGGCTCCGTTCTCCTGGTATAGCCTTCAGGGTGATGACAACCCCAAAAGCAAAAATTTCAAAGGTAAAGCCATCACTTCCACTGGCCAGTCTGAAGAGCCAGTGGTTGTAGAGGAATCTTCTCACCCTGCCTCAGCCACCCCAGACATTGTGGGCCCTTCCACTTCAGCTGCCCCAGGCATTTCTTCATCACGGGCTTACCCTCTAACCGCCCACCATCTGAGCCAGACCCTATCCAGTATCAACAACTGGATGCAGGCAGCTACTTCTAAGTTGTCTGTCATTTCCACGACGGTGGTAACCCAAGCTGCACCTCCCCCACCACAGGTCCCACAATCCGTGGAGGACGCTATCAAGGAACTTCTGGACAACCAGAAGAAAATCCTTGATAACCAAAAGTTGATTTTGGACGTTGTTGGTTCTCATGGGAAGGAACTGACGGATCTTGCAAAGGAGACCAAGAGGCTGAGGAAAACTCGTGCCTCCAAGGAGTCAGTGGAGAAGCTAAGGAAGGAGGTAGATAAGCTGAAGGAGGATCACTTGCAATTGGACTTGTTGCTGCAGGACCCTGCTGCCCAGCCCGAGCTAGCCGGAGATATAGAGGCCAGCAAAGAGGAGGAGAGTGTTGCCCCGTACATAGGGCATTGTGATAGAGTTGGCAGACCTGTAGGGAGATACCTCGAGTCAGCCACAGCTGGTAATACAGGCCCAGGTTACAGAGGAGGTCCAGGTCAAGGTCCCGTCTGAGACACAGGGTTCTGGGGACCAGTCACAGGTGCCCATGTAGTCCACAGACCGTGGGACCCACATAGAGGATCCTATGCAGACGGAGGGCCTAAAGGAGTTTCTCTTTACTCTCTCTCCTTACTTTTGAGCTTATTTTGCTAGTTAGCATTGAAGACAATGCTAGCTCTCATTTGAGGGGGTATCCCTATTTTGGTTGGATTTGGATGACTATATAAATTAGATACTATTTTTATTATGCTTTGTTTTTTATTTTGGGTATGTACATAACTTTACTATTCTAGTACTTTTCGTATTTTTTTACTTTTTGGTCTGTATATAAAGTTACTTTCTAATGTATATATTAATTATCCCTTATGTATATTCGATTAACTCCCCTCTTGTATATATTCATTCTACTTTACGCATTTTATTTTTCACATTTTTCCATTTTATAGCTTCTTATTTTATTTTTGTAGCTTCTTGTTTTGAATTTTTCGCGTGCAATAAGCCTTTGGTTTTCTTAATGCCACGGTTCTTTCCAAATGTGGAAGTTGTGTGAATCGGGTGGCTCTTCCCGAGGATGGATGGTGTGACAACTTTCTTAAGGGTTTGAGTCTGCTTTTCTTTTTTCTTTTTGTGTAAATAGTAGTTGGTAAGGAATGGTACCTCAAGCAAAGCTTCACTTGGGCCTAACACATTTGCCTTTGATCCTATGGTCAAAAACAAATCGTTGTGTTTAGGATAGTGAAAGTCGTGATCTTGAGACTCTTGTGTTGGCCGAAAATCATCAAGTGGTTTTTCGGGACCATTGTGTTGCTCAAATCATAGCTAAGGTCGTTGTGGGCCCCTGACTCTGTTTCTTTAGCAATCCCATATCTTGAGTGGTGAGAGTTTGAATTGCAACTCCAAGTCCCGTGCCATTAGTCTAGAACTTGCCCTGAATGTTTGTCTAGGCGAAATCCTAAGTGTAGTTTGACTTGAAATGTGATTATAGGCTCTCCTTGATCCGAATAGTGACTTGAACATTTCCATAGCCAACCAATGACAATTTCCTAGTCAACCCTTTTGAGCCTTAGACCTTTTTCGTTCAAAAACCATGATACAAGCCTTTACCAATTTTAACCCTCTTTTGGCACCCCTTCTTCCCTTAGCACAAGGCAAAAAGGTAAGTTTGGGGGAGAGACGAGGAATAAAACAAAATGAAAAAGAAGGTACAAAAAGGAAGAAAAGCAAAGGCAATGAAAAATAAAGAAAAGAAAAGTCAAAAATCCAAAAAGAATGAACAAGTTAGAAGAAATAAAAGGGAATCAATGAAAAGAAAGAAATTAAAGGTGTGGAATGTTTAGAAAGGAGAAAAATGATTGAATTGAACAAGGAGTGACAGTGTGTCTCTCTAACCCCTCAGAAAGAGCTAAATGACTCAAGAAGTCAAGAAAATGTGAAACAAATGAAGTGCTTAAGGGTAGATAGAACTCACCTTGACCAAATATTTCCTACCTTAAACCAAAACCCTTCATCATGTGTCCGCGAAAGTACTATATGATCTTGAGTTGAATGAAGCTTACTGATGTGCCGGAGAATTTCGGCACATTTAATACCAAATTGCTTAAATTATAGTTTGTTTCAAGAGCATTTACCCTCTATACTTATAAAATTTTGACGTTTTGCAGTGCATGAGATGTAAATACTCAAGACCATGAAAAGAAAGCAAAGCAGCTAAAAAGTGAGGGAAACAACACTATGCGATCGCATATCTGACAAGAGAGCGTCGCATAACTTAAATGCGAAACGCATAATGCACCCAGGGATCGCAGACCGCAACAGAAAAGATAGTCCAATCTCAAAGCTAAACTAAGGTCGAATATGCGATCGCATAACTCACATGCGAGCCGCATACTTAACCGCAGAATCCCTGGTGCATGAAGTTGCACCAAGAATGCGATGTCAATCTGCGGTCGCACATCAACAATGCGAACCGCAAATCAACAATGCGGTGACGACCAGGAAACTAGGGTTTAGATATGCGATGAGAACAAGAAGGATGCGAACCGCATTCCTGTTATGCGACAGGAATGCGATCGCATAACCTGTCTGCAGGGGCATTTTTGTCTCCCACCCGACCTTTGGCCCACTATAAAAGAATTTACTGGGATTTTGTGGGTCATTCTTGTCCAGTTTTTTAAGAACATTCCCCTATTAGAATATTCTCTTCTTTTTGGAAGCATTATAACTTCATTCTTGGTTTGTAAGCATTCATGACACTTAATACTCTTAGCTTTTTGTCATTTATTATGAGTAGCTAGCCTTAATTACTAAGGTTGTGGACCCTAAATGGGTGTTATGTATTTGGGTATTTAACATTGAATATATGCATAATGGGTTGTTGATATTTATTTACTCTTCATTGTACATTTCTTGTTAGTGGTTGCAAACATTAACTTATGCCATAAATTCTTTCTTAGCTTGGAAAAGTGGGTTAGAATTGGTAAGAGTAAATATCAAAGACTCAAGGCTTTAAACCTTGTTTAATAGAATCACTTAGGAATAGGATTGTTTTATTTGGCATAAAGTGATTTCGATTTAATTGCAACTCTTTTATATTTGGGAAAATTATAAAAAGGAAATACTACTCTATTATTGGAAAATATTGGGTAGCCATCTAGAAATCAATTGCATATCAAGAACTTCCCATTAGAAATATATCATATTAATACCCATTTGCATTACACGTCATTAAAAGGGGACACAACCTTGGTTCACTTAATTATATTAACTACACTTTTAAGTAAATCTCATTGCTACTACTTCTATTAGATTAATACATAACCAACCCCCATCTCCCCATTTACTAATGGAATGGAATTATGATTTGAGTTAAGAATCACTCTATCAAAGTAACATCTTCACACATATTCCCTGTGGGATTCGACCCCAACCTCGTTGGGTTATTATATTTGACTTCGACCGATTTACACTATTTTAAAGTGTAATTTGAGTGTATCAAATTTTGGCGCCGTTGCCGGAGAATACGGTTTTGAAATTACTAGTTAGTGTGTACTTCACTTTATATCTTTTTCTATTCCATCACAAGTTGCTTGTTTTGTATTGGTGTCCCAGGTCACAATGGCCGATAATTATGATGAAGAGGAAAATCCTTTCGCCGATATTGAGGAATACATCGACGACTCCAATGCCATACTTCCATCGGTAGTTGGTGTATCGACATTTAAAGTGGACCATGGAATGATACTGATGCTCAAGGCAGAAGGATTATTTCACAATTCAACTGATGATGACCCTACGCAACACCTAAGGAATTTCTTGGGTGTGTGCGCCATGCACAAACAGACCAATGTATCGGATGACTCCTTGAGGTTGCGGGTGTTCAAGTACTCATTAGCGGGAGAGGCAAGGAAATGGCTTCACAACTTACCTCCTCACACCATCACTACATGAACGGAGCTAGTCCGAGCCTTTTTGTCAAAATGGTTCCCGGATAGCAAGAAATCTGAGCTTAGAGACAAAATATTCTTCTTCAAGCAAATGCTGGGGGAACACTTACATGAAGCATGGGACCGATTCAAGTTGTACCTTGTGAGATCACCGAACCATGGGTTCCCGGACCACATTTTGATGGAAATTTTTTACATGGGATTGGACCCACTCTCCCAGTCAATTGCAAAGAATGCCGCGGATGGGTCTTTCATGGATAAGTCATTTGCTAGAATTACGCAAATTCTAGACAAGATGGCTAAGCACAATCAAGCTTGGCATTCGGAAGATACAACTGGGGGAATTTCTTATGGCACTCCTTCTCTGGCAAACATGATCAAAGAGAATCAAGAGAGAGACCAAGTAATTGCCGGTCTCGCCACTAATGTTGATGTATTGACAAAGATGCTCAAGGAAAATCAAACCAAGAAAGTGCATATGGTGGAAGACATGCAATCAATGGGAAATCAAGAATGGGAAGAAGCAAACTATGTTCAAAACTCCCAAGGTGGTTATCGCCAACAAAACAGTTGGAGGCCAAACCCGCAAGGGCAAGGACAACAAAATTGGCGCAATGAACAAGGCAGTCAAGAATCGTGGAACAACAACAATTACTATTCCAATAGAAGCTCCAATCATTATGTACCACCAAGAGTGCAATATTCCAACTCTTCACAATCATCAAGTGAATCTAAAATGGAAGGGATGCTAGAGCGGATTTTGCAAAACCAAGAGAAAAGCGATGCAACAATGAGGAATATGTCCGAGGTGGTGGGGTCACACACCGCTTGGATTCAAAAACTTGAATTGCAAATGAGAGATCTATCAAGAGAGAAAACTCCCAAGAAAAAAGGCACACTTCCAAGTGACACGGTGGTAAACCCGAAAAGCAGCCCAAGTGGGTCGAAATCTCATTGCATGGCCATAACAACGAGAAGTGGTAAGGTGCTACAAGACGAGAGTGAGAAAGTGATTGATGTTGAGAACAATGATAAATGAGAGGAAGCATGGAGTGAGTCGCCGGTAGTAGTGGAGGTTGGAGAAACCCTCATAGAGGATGAGATTCAAAGAGAAAGAAAAGGAAAGGCCGTGGAGAAAGCGAAAAAGACCCCAAAGGCTCCTCCCCCAATTTCTAGACCTAATCCTCCATTTCCTCAACGGTTTGCATGAAGAGCGGATGATGGGAAGTTCGAAAAGTTCTACGACATCTTGAAGCAATTGTCGGTGAATATTCCATTCTTGGAAGCTTTCCAAGAAATGTCGGTGTTTGCCAAGTACTTGAAAGAGTTGATGACAAAGAAGAGAACATCAAAGAATGAGGTGGTGAATTTGACTCATCGGGTTAGTTCAATAATTACTACATCAACCGTGGAGAAAAAGGGAGACCCGGGAGCTTTTACTATTCCGTGCACCATTGGGTTGAGAGATTTTGCTAGAGCACTTTGTGACAACGGTGCTAGTATAAATTTGATGCCTCTTGCTATTTACAAGCAAGCGGGATTGGGATTGCCAAGACCAACTAGCATGCGTTTGCAAATGGCCGATCGAACTATAAAGAAACCCTTGGGCATTGTTGATGATGTTTTAGTGAAGGTGGGGAAGTTCCTTCTTCCGGCCGACTTTGTCATCTTGGATTGTGCGGTCGACAAAGAGATTCCTATCATTCTAGGGAGACCATTCCTTGCAACGGGAAGAGCATTGATGGACTCGAAACGGCATGAAATCAAATTCCGGGTGAATGATGAAGAAGTCACTTTCCAAGCAAGCAAAGGTTTGAAGTTGCCAAGTGCTTATGAAGGAATTTCGGTAATTGATGTCGTTGATGAGGTGGAGGATGTCGTTGAGATAAAAATGGAAGAAGAGGGCCTCGGAGAGGCATTGGCAGCAATTTTGGTAAATTTTGATGATGAGAACATTGAGGGTTATGCGGAGATGGTCAACGCATTGGAAGGGCGTGGTTCCTATACATATGCACCAAAGAAGCTTTCCCTCGACCTAGAGAATCGAATGACGCCGCCCGCAAAACCTTCAATCATGGAGCCACCACACCTTGAGCTCAAACCACTTCCATCGCACTTGAGGTACAAATTTCTTGGCTCTAATAATACTTTACCCATAATCGTGTCTTCTTTGTTGAATGATGTGCAGGTAGATGCATTGCTAAATGTCTTGCGGGAGAACCGACAAGCGATTGGATGGACAATAGAGGACATCCGGGGAATTCCCGCCGGCATATGTGAACATAAAATTCAACTGGAAGAAGGGAGCAAACCAAGCGTAGAGCATCAAAGAAGGTTAAATCCCTCTATGCAAGAGGTGGTCAAGAAGGAGATAATCAAATGGTTGGATGACGGGGTTGTCTACCCCATTGCAGATAGTCCGTGGGTAAGTCCGGTGCAATGTGTGCCCAAGAAAGGAGGCATGACGGTGATCCACAACAAAAGGAATGAACTTATTCCTACGCGGACAGTCACCGGATGGAGAGTGTGCATGGACTACCGGAAGCTTAACAATGCTATTGCAAGGATCATTTTCCTTTGCCTTTTATTGATCAAATGCTTGATCGTCTAGCGGGAAGATTTTTATATTGCTTCCTTGATGGATATTCCGGCTACAACCAAATCAACATCGCCTTGGAATATCAAGAGAAAATAACGATCACTTGCCCGTACGGCACCTTTGCTTTTAGTCGAATGCCTTTTGGGCTGTGCAATGCCCCGGCCACATTTCAACGATGTATGATGTCCATATTCTCCGATATGGTGGAGGATTTCTTGGAATTCTTCATGGATGACTTCTCGGTGGTGGGTGACTCATTTGAGCATTGCCTTGACAACCTCCGACAAGTGCTAAAACGGTGTGAAGAAACCAATCTTGTGCTCAATTGGGAAAATGTCACTTCATGGTTGATGAGGGGATTGTTTTGGGACACAAAATTTCAAAGAAGGGCATTGAGGTCGATCGGGCGAAGATTGAGATCATCTCCAAACTCCCTCCTCCAACTGCAGTGAAAATCATCCGAAGCTTTCTTGGTCATGCCGGATTCTATCGGCACTTTATCAAGGACTTTTCAAAAATTGCAAGCCCTATGTGCAAACTCCTTGAAAAAGATGCCAAGTTCTTGTTCGATGAAGGATGCCTCAAAGCATTTGAGGAGCTTAAAGAAAAGCTCACCACGGCCCCCATTATTGTCACACCGGATTGGTCTCCTCCATTCGAGCTTATGTGTGACGCCAGTGGTGTAGATATTGGAGCGGTATTGGGTCAAAGGCACAACAAAATTCTCCATCCCATCTGCTATGCAAGCAAAACTCGTAACGGGGCCCAAATGAACTACACAGTGACAGAGCAAGAGCTTCTTGCTATTGTCTATGCTTTTGAGAAATTCCGGGCTTATCTTTTAGGATCCAAGGTAGTAGTCTTCACAGATCATGTTGCTCTTCGCTATCTTATGGCGAAGAAAGATGCCAAGCCAAGGTTGATCCGGTGGGTCCTTCTATTGCAAGAATTTGACTTTGAGGTCAAAGACCGGAGGGGCACTGAAAATCAAGTTGCGGACCATCTCTCTCGAATTGAAGAAAACGGGCGCCCAAGAGATGACTTAGATATTGATGATGCTTTCCCTGATGAGCATATTCTGGCATTATCCTCCTCTTCAGCTCCTTGGTATGCTGACATTGCAAATTATTTGGTGAGTGAGCTTATTCCGGATGGATTGGAATCATATCAGAAGAAGAAATTTTTGAGGGAATGCCGTCAATACTATTGGGAGGAACCATTTTTGTTCCGCATCTGTGCGGACAACATTATTAGAAGATGTGTTCCGGAAGAAGAAGTGATGCCAATTCTAAAGGCATCTCATGACTCACCGGTGGGGGATCACCATGGAGGGAACCGGACGGCGGCGAAAGTACTTGAATGTGGATATTATTGGCCAACTCTCTATCATGATGCAAATCAAATGGTCAAAGCTTGTGACCAATGCCAACGCCAAGGGTCAATCTCCAAGAGACATGAGATGCCGATGAACTTTGTACTGGAGGTTGAGATTTTTGATTTATGGGGCATCGAATTTATGGGGCCGTTTGTAAGCTCTTGTGGGATGAAATACATTCTCGTAGTTATGTACTATGTGTCTAATTGGGTTGAAGCCGTTGCCTTGCCAAACAATGAAGCTAGGAGCGTGACCACATTCCTGAAAAGAAACATATTCACACGGTTCGGCACCCCTAGAGCGATTCTCAGTGACGGTGGTTCCCATTTTTGTAACAAGGCTTTCAATGGCCTATTGGAAAAGTATGGTGTAAAGCACAAGGTGGCGACGCCTTATCATCCTCAGTCGAGTGGCCAAGTCGAAGTCTCCAACAGGGAGATAAAGAACATCCTAGCTAAAACTTTTAATGCAAACCAGACCGACTGGTCAAGGAAGTTGGATGATGCACTATGGGCCTACCGGACAGCATACAAAACTCCTATAGGTACCTCTCCATACAGTCTAGTGTTCGGAAAAGCATGTCATCTACTCGTGGAGCTTGAACACAAAGCCATGTGGGCACTCAAGAAGTTGAACCTGAATTGGGATGAATCTGCAAATTTGAGGCTAAATCAACTCCACGAAATGGAGGAATTCCGCTTCCATGCTTATGAGAGCGCAACTATGTATAAAGAGAGGATGAAGGTTGTCCATGACAAGAAAATCCTGAAACGGGAGTTCCACACTGGTGACTTGGTGTTACTATTCAATTCCCGACTCAAACTCTTTCCGGGAAAACTCAAATCCAGATGGTCCGGCCCGTTCAAAGTGGTGAATGTCTCTCCTTTTGGTGCTGTGGAACTAGCAACTGAGGACGGACTTCGTACGTTCAAGGTGAATGGCCAACGCATCAAACACTACTTGGGCACCGATGGTGAGAGGCATGTGGTAGAAAAATTAGCTTTGAAGGATGGTCCTTGTCCCACTGATGAATGACCCCAAAGGAATACCAACTTCGTCATGCCGCGACGTTAAATCAAGCGCTTCATGGGAGTCAACCCATGTTTGGTAACATTTTCTATTTTTGTTTTCCCATAAATGTGTCTCGTAGAGAAATTTAACAAGTGTGAGTGCAGATAGCTCAGGCAATCGCAAAGACAGGGTCGACAATTGCACATAAAAGCCAAGTAGCGAGAAAATTGGCAAGTATGCGGCACAGATGCGACTGCATTACATGTATGCGATTCGCATTTGCGTCGCAGACATCAACAGAAAGTTTAGGGAATTTGATGGCCATTATGCGATGCCAAGGTGCACTATGTGAACCGCATTACACGTATGCTATCGCATAGTGCACCGCATTTTCACTCACAGAGTACTTATACTTTAACCACCGCATGCTGAAGATGCGACCGCACAATTCATTATGCGATCCCTCTCTCACCGAATTTCGCTCCCAGGTAAGTCCCTCATCTCTCTCACATGTTTCCCCACATAAACAAAAACAAAACATAAAAAAAAAGGATCAACAAAACACACAAAAAAAGGGAGAAAACGGAAAACCAAGACAAAATTTCCCGGTTGTAACGGCATCAACAATCGATTGCATTCTTCCTCTTCAAGGCCCAACTGTTCATCTGGTATGGGTCTCTCCCTTCTTTTCTCCGATTTTTGTTTTCTGTTATCTAAGGTTTGTTTGAATTTCTTAAATGATATGGACCTGTTGTATGCGTTTCTATGATATGTTGTGGTTTTCCTGCTTTTCGCCTTGTCTTTTTAGTGAAGGCGTATAGGGGAGGGGGAAGGGTAGATTGGGGAGTTGCTCTGCAACGAATCCGCCATTGTTAGGGCTTAACATCTGCGCTTGAACAATCTGCGGTTCGCATTTTTCAAATGCGGACCACATTTGTATCGCAACTCTAGCCCTAGACTCATTCGAGAAGAAGATTTATGCGGCGCATTTGCGGTCGCATATTCAAAATGCGGATCGCATCTGTGTCGCATACACGCACAATGCACTCCCCCAACCCAACTCCCATTGTGCGACTTGTCTACGATTGCATTAATGAGTCCATTTCTGTCCATGCACTTCTGCGATGCATATGCGAACCGCATGGTGGTTATGCGATCGCATATGCCATCGCATTAGTCTTTTTTGTTAACCTGTGTGTTTTCATGTGACAGGTTTGCGATTCGCATTGTGGTAATGCGATCGCATGCCACGTTGCATAAGTGAAATTTGTTGTACTTTGGTGCATGTTTTCGTCCTTGATGTGTATTTTGTCCGTCCGTCCACTCACAAGTATTTTCTCGTTGCAGCAATGGGTCGCAAACATGTTTCCCCCGCTGCTAAGAGAGCCTCCACAAGCAAGCAGGCACAGCCATCCAAGCGTGCAAGACACGCACCTCCACAGAACATAGTTGACAGTTCCTCCCAGTCTGACGAGGGGGCCACTGAACCGGAGGTAAATTTGAAAGCCGAGGTACGGAGAAAATTGGGAGATTACTATCAGCTGCGCTTTCCATTGCCCCTGTCTAGACAGCTATACCGGGAGGGTCTGAGCACAAGAAAGATCCTTTCTGAGAAAAGGCTCAGTCTCAAGGGCCTGCAAGAGTGGTACCCCCATATTCTAGACAACATAAAAACTAGAAAATGGGAATGTTTCATCGAACCCCTTGAAGAGTACAATGAAACGATGGTGCGGGAATTTTATGCCTCTTACGCTGCTTCTAGAAATGCCCATCACAACAGGAACAAGATCTTCAGTGAGCAAGTGCTAGTCAGGGAGTGGAAGTAGCCTGCCACCGGGAAGCTATTCATGCTCATTATTTCTCAACGCCGAGCCCGAGCACAGCAGAATACGAGGCCAAGCTGGCCAACCATGATGGAGAGCGTGCTTGGGTCGCGTCTATGATTGCTAGCGGGACTCCGGCTTGGATCTCTCCTAACCACAAGATTTACAAACAAGATCTCACGAGGGAGGGGATATTCTGGCTATCTTTTGTCGTCTCCCGCCTGATTCCCTCGAGAAACGAAACAGATATAAGCATCGAGAAAGCCATTCTCGTTGCTTGCATTATATAAGGGATCACTGTGGATGTGGCCGACATTATTTTTCAACAGATTGGGGTCCGAGCTTGGCAGAAGAAGAATTCATTTCCTTTCCCCTGCTTCATCACTACATTATGTCGAGATGCTGAGGTCCCTCTTCTACCTTCCTGTGACAAGACAGCAAAGGCCAACAAGGATATCAATATCACTCGTATCAGTGATGCGAGGCCCAGAGCAGCAGCTCCACCTCCATTCATCCCTATGCATATCCCTACAGAGGACGAGCCCTTAGAGCCTCAGCCTTCTTCCCTGCCCTCAGAGTCTCAGCCTTCTCCAACAGTGCCATCCACTACTTCCCCCCAGCCGGATGCCAGTGCCAGTACCCCCTCGACCATCCCACTGCCTGTTCTCTCTCAGCTTGGTCGCCTAGCTCAGCACACCAATGCTAAGGTCGACAAGCTTGTGAGTGAGCTTCCCACTTTGATCCGGCATGCCCTTACTCTTATTCAGTCTTTAGTGACTGCTCTCGAGGGTCGCCTCCAAGAACTTGAGGCATGCATCGAGAAGGTGGAGAGAGGTGAGGTTAGATACTTGCCAGAGGTCCGGACCGATGTGTCCACTCTGAAGACGGAGCTCCACCGGCTGCAACATTTGGAGTTTGATTTCTCTTCCCTTCTACCCAAGGAAGGGGAGCAAGGAGAGGGCACCTCCCGGCCTGGTCTAGGTCTTGATTTCTCCACTCTTATGACAGCCCAGGATACCCCGCTTGTCCCTTCACCTCCCCCTCCTCCTGCACCAGTTGATGTAACCTCTGGAGAGGAGTCTGATCACTCTTCAGCTTCTGAGGGTGAGGGATCAGAAGAGGGGTCTTTTTGGTCCGATGATGAGGAGCAGGGCCCTCAGGAGAAGGGAAAGGGAGTGGCTTCCACCACAATTACAGAGTCGGCTGAGGAGGAGCAGCTACAGATTGCCATTCAGCGCTCATTGGTGGACGAAGCTGTCCCGGTCACAGTTCCACAGTCAAAGGATGGGGGCATCACCTCTACTATCCAGCAGACCACTGACTCCCGTAGCGCTTAGTGCGCCCCAGGGAGCCCCTCACTCTGTCTTTACGTTTCTTATGCATTGGGGACAATGCATGCTTCTTAGTTGGGGGTGGTGCTGTATTTATGTTTTTGTGACAACTTGGAGGATACTTTTGTTTTTGTTTTATGTTATGTATGTTTTCATTTTTGTTTCTTTGGTATGAGATATCTCCAAGTTGTCAATAAACCAGATGTACATATACCTTTTGTGATACTAATGTAGTTCATCACCGTTAACTCTTGTTTGCAGTTTGTAAAACAAAATGTGTATATATATATATATATATATATATATCAAAAACAAGTCGTTAAAATTATATAGGGTTCTCCTTAGTTGTTAGCAATGAATTCCCCTTGGTTTTTCTTCACCGGGTTCTTTTCCAAGGGTGCAGTAGTAGAACCACGGCACCTGGACGAAACGTATTGACCGGTTTAGTGTAAGTGTCTAGTCTCAAGCATGTGTGTCTGTAAATAATCCATACCCTTCCTATAGAAATAATGCGTTAAAAATAAAATCAACTTTGTGTACTTGAGGCTCGCCTGTTGACTCTATGTGTACTTAGAATTATACATGCAAATAATAAAGGTTTCGAGTTGTCGAGTCTTGACTCTTGAGCTAAAACGATGTTGAAACGAACACTCATGTGCCATGTGTGTTAGATGTTTGTATCAATAATTCTTGTGTTTACTTCTGTCAACTAGAACTTGCC
This sequence comes from Nicotiana undulata, assembly GCA_005239495.1. Classification (NCBI taxonomy): domain Eukaryota; kingdom Viridiplantae; phylum Streptophyta; class Magnoliopsida; order Solanales; family Solanaceae; genus Nicotiana; species Nicotiana undulata. Next base: position 24,646 of record ML246926.1, read on the forward strand.
CAGTTGGTTTTTCGGTGCTAATAATAAGTACATTGAGTTGGAGAAATGACCTTAGGCATTCTTTGTGTTATTGAGAAACCCGGTGAACCTTTCAAGCTACCAAATGTTTGCATGAATATCACTAGTTTCCCATTTGATCCTTTAGCCTTTTTTTTGGACACCTCATTACGAGCCTTTCCCGTTTCGAACAAGCAATTCCATCTTTATAACACGTCCCTCCTTGAATATTCAGAATGAGGTAAAAAGCCTAAGTTGGGGGTTTGGTGAAAGAATTGGAAATTGGCAAGGTTGTATATCGAGTGTAGAGCATATACCTCAAAAGATTCAATTGAAAATTATTCAAGCTCCATAAAAAAAAAAAAAAAAAAAAAGAGATAGTTATGTATGTAAATAAATATGGAAGCTTGGAAGAAATTTAGTGAGGTAGTTCTACGTTGGTAACTAAATGCCGATGAGGGTATATATGGGGCACTGAAAGAGGATGATGTGAGTAGTATTCAAGGAGGGTGTAGTCACTTGTACCTAAATGATTATCCAAGCCTACCCTAAGCCTACATTACAAGCCAGAAAAGTCCGTGGGGGATCTCCAACTGAATGTTCTTAAAGTAGTAACGAATTAAAATAAGGGCAAGCCTATGGTATGATGTGTTGTAACACTTGAAATTCTTTGTGCGTGTGAGTGTCTTGGTAAATATGTCCCCCGTATTGTCTTTGTAAATATTGCAAGTGGGGACCTTCTTTCTTTTCAGTAAGGGCACATGAACTGTGAGGTGTAACAGTAGTTGAGTTCTTGAAGTCGGGTGCATGCGCACTCAACCGAGAGTAACATTTAGTCAAATTGTTCGAGGCTCAAAGTTCACAAGTTGAGTAGTCTCCATATAAATAGTAGTAACTGTTCATGACGGGTAAATGGATGAAATGCATGCTTGTAGTACTGGCTCTTAACACTGTCCTTGGTCATAGTTTCTTCCGGTCTTGTAGTTTAAGTCTAAGTTAGGATAGATTCATTTTAGTTGCTTGTGGACAAGCAAGAGTTTAAGTTGGGGGTGTTGATGTGCCGGAGAATTTCGGCACATTTAATACCAAATTGCTTAAATTATAGTTTGTTTCAAGAGCATTTACCCTCTATACTTATAGAATTTTGACGTTTTGCAGTGCATGAGATGTAAATACTCAAGACCATGAAAAGAAAGCAAAGCAGCTAAAAAGTGAGGGAAACAACACTATGTGATCGCATATCTGACAAGAGAGCGTCGCATAACTTAAATGTGAAACGCATAATGCACCCAGGGATCGCAGACCGCAACAGAAAAGATAGGCCAATCTCAAGAGCTAAAATGCGGTCGAATATGCGATCGCATAACTCACATGCGAGCCGCATACTTAACCGCAGAATCCCCGGTGCCTGAAGTTGCACCAAGAATGCGATGTCAATCTGCGGTCGCACATCAACAATGCGAACCACAAATCAACAATGCGGTGATGACCAGGAAACTAGGGTTTAGATATGCGATGAGAACAAGAAGGATGCGAACTGCATTCCTGTTATGCGACAGGAATGCGATCGCATAACCTGTCTGCAGGGGCATTTTTGCATGTGTCCCACCCGACCTTTGGCCCACTATAAAAGGATTTACTGGGGTTTTGTGGGTCATTCTTGTCCAGGTTTTGAAGAACATTCCCCTATTAGAATATTCTCTTCTTTTTAGAAGCATTATAACTTCATTCTTGGTTTGTAAGCATTCATGACACTTAATACTCTTAGCTTTTTGTCATTTATTATGAGTAGCTAGCCTTAATTACTAAGGTTGTGGACCCTAAATGGGTGTTATGTATTTGGGTATTTAACATTGAATATATGCATAATGGGTTGTTGATATTTATTTACTCTTCATTGTACATTTCTTGTTAGTGGTTGCAAACATTAACTTATGCCATAAATTCTTTCTTAGCTTGGAAAAGTGGGTTAGAATTGGTAAGAGTAAATATCAAAGACTCAAGGCTTTAAACCTTGTTTAATAGAATCACTTAGGGATAGGATGGTTTTATTTGGCATAAAGTGATTTGGATTTCATTGCAACTCTTTTATATTTGGGAAAATTATAAAGAGGAAATACTACTCTATTATTGGAAAATATTGGGTAGCCATCTAGAAATCAATTGCATATCAAGAACTTCCCATTAGAAATATATCATATTAATACCCATTTGCATTACACGTCATTAAAAGGGGACACAACCTTGGTTCACTTAATTATATTAACTACACTTTTAAGTAAATCTCATTGCTACTACTTCTATTAGATTAATACATAACCAACCCCCATCTCCCCATTTACTAATGGAATGGAATTATGATTTGAGTTAAGAATCACACTATCAAAGTAACATTTTCACACCTATTCCATGTGGGATTCGACCCCAACCTCGTTGGGTTATTATATTTGACTTCGACCGATTTACACTATTTTAAAGTGTAATTTGAGCGTATCACTTACATTAGTGGTGACTCGCATAAGGGGCAAGTCTATGGTAGTTTGAGCCGGACTTGAGTCTTTTCTTTGAGAGAGATGAGTGAACTCCTATTATTCTCGTTCTGAGTGTTGCAATCTTAAAGTGAGGTTTGCTTAGGGAGAGTTGAGGAGTATGAGCTTGGGTTCCACAATGACCAAAGTAACAGTAAGAGTTTCATTGATGAGTCGAGTCAACTCTTGATGCTCTTGTGTCGCACTGAAATCCATGGTTTTAAAAGGGTCAAATGTTGTTAATGATTCATTTGCATTGAGGGCAATTGTTGGTCCCAATTGATGCTAGAAGAGGTCACCTTAGGGCAGCTGAATTTTCTTGGATTTACTCAAAAAGGGGTGGGACTTATTTTGTTTGCTTGAGGACAAGAAAAAGCTTAATTTTGGGGGAGTTGATAACTAGGGATTTTACCTTGTTTAACACTCTATCTTGCTTAAGTTTTGGATGAAATTGTACACAAAATAGTCCCAAAGGCTTACCTATTGTGCTTGTTGCAGGGTTTAGCCAAAAAGGATGACTAATAGTCAAAGACCTGCTCAGAAAAGAGTGAAACTTGCACAAGTACCAAGAACAAGCAAAAGTCAAGTTCAATTGACCACCGCGGTCTGCGGTGGTGAGATTCAGAGACTGGGTTTCCAAGGCAAACATCATCGCGGACCGCGGTCCATTCTACGCGGACCGCGGTGGAGAGATTCAGAGAACCTGATTCTGAAGTCCAAGACCAACGTGGACCGCGGTCCATTTTACACGGTCCGCGGTCAAGAGATTCGGAGATCCCAAATGATGAAGACTAGAAGACCTCTGCGGACCGCGATCCTTTCTTCACGGTCCGCGTTGAAGCCACCGCGGTCGCGGTCCAGTTCATGCGGACCGCGGTGGCCAAGTTCAGAGCCCAAATTTGTGAAGCCAAAAAGCCTTACCGCGGCCGTAGTCCATTTTGCGCGGTCCGCGGTGACCCTGCAGGGGCATTTTTGTCCGAAATTTTTGGCCTAGTATAAATAGCTTCTTTTGTTATTTTTTTAGGTTAAGCTTGGTATCAGACATACTTTTGGGAGCTCGTGGGCGTTTTTCTTCAGCAACATTTTGTAATTTTAGCTAGATTTCAGCATTGAATCCTTCAATCTTATTTTATAATTCAGTTACATGGGTCTTGCTTCATCTATTTCTTTGATTTCTTCATTGATTATGAGTAGCTAAACACATTATCTAGGGTTGTGGCTCAACCCTAGTGTGGGTATTTAATGGGTTCTCTAAATTAGGTCTTAGATGTTTATGGGTGATGGATATTTGGGTTGATTTATGGTTTTCTTGCTACAATTAGTGGTTGCAAACACTAATTGGTGTTCAATTGACTTGGGTCCTTCTTGGGAAAGAGGACTTGAGTCTAGAAAATTAACCCAACAAGGAATTGGGATGAAATCATGAGAATTGGTAGTCCCAATTAACGGGTTAAACCTCGAGAGAGTAAAACCCTACTTGAGCCCATATTGCTTGTGCAAAATTGACACCCAATTGACCTTGAGAAAGGCAATTAGGGCATAGCCACTCAAACTACCGAGAGGTATAGAGTGGGTAACTTTGGAGCATTGTCTATATCATAATTCCACAAATAACATCTTTGCCTTAGATATTAGAATCCACTAATTACTCGCTTTGGTGAAAGTCATAACCCTAGTGCCTCTATCCAATCAGAAAACAACCCAAAAAGACAATAATTAGTTCCATTGCAATTATAATTAGTCTAAACCATAGTTATAATACAAAACCCAAAATCATGAGAAGTGCAATTAAGAGCACGAAACACTATTAGATCACCTAGAAACTCAACTCCAAATCATAACTCTCTGTGGAATCGATCTCGATCCTTCGGGTAAAAGCTGCTCCGACCCTCATCTTGCTACTCTAATAGTAGTGTAGGTGAGAGCCGATCACTTACAATGGTTGTTGAAGCCACTATTTATAGCTACCAAGGGAACAAGGTCCTAGGATCAAGCCCCTCTTAAATGATAATAATGATGGTCATTGATGGATATGTAATGGCAGGTCATGAATGCCACAATTCTCTGTAATGACTGCGTATTTAATCATGAGGAATATTCTTTATTGAATGTCATATGGTGACAAGTATACGTTTTCTCATGTCAATAATGTTCTCTTCGGGATTTACCCGGTGTCAACCAAAGATGTTTTCCTCGGTGTTGGTTTCCACTCGCTTCATCTTCCGTCTGCCCCCTCCTCCCCCCCTCCCACCCTCGTAGTTCCAAGTGTCACTATGTCAATCGAGCATTTTATATGAAACAATTTTACCCTATACAACTTTTCCCCTTGCTTTCCGGTGGCACATATTTGTGTCTTAGGGAAGTTGGTGAAGATTCCTTTCTTGGCGGGAAATTTTTTGAACCTTTTTGAAAAGTTTCTGACACTTAATAAGATGCACGTCTCCTCGCATTTAATACCCCAAACACGTGTTACTCCACGATTTAGCAATATTTTTGCCTGTTCTCGAGTTAATATTTGCCACGATTTTAGCCGCATATTCCTTTAAATAGATGCCTCATTTTTCTTCTTTCACTTCTACCAGTTTCATAAACTCTTCTCAGCTTCTTTGTATTAAACTCTTTCCGCTTCCATCAATTTCGGATCTTCTTCAAGAAACTCCTATCTCCCTCTATTGATCATGGCTTCTTACACTAATTCTTCCAAGAACTTCAATTTTTTCTTACAGAAGGTTGTTCCAATTTCCATTGGCCTAATGTTTAGGAGACTCTGAGGCTAATTACGTCATGAGAGGGGTTCATGAAGGAATTTGCAGGAATCATTCCGGTGCAAATTCGTTGGCCCTAAAATTAGTTAGGCCAGATACTACTGGCCATGGATGGAACAAGACGCGAAGGAATCCGTTTAGAAATATGACAAGTGTCAACGTTATGCACTATTGGTACACTGACCGGCGGAATTGCTGCATTCCGTACTATCCCCATAGTCATTCATGAAAGGGGAGATGGATATAGTTGGACCGCTCCCACCAGCGCCCGGGAAGGTAAGATTTCTATTGATTTTAACTGATTATTTTACTAAATGGGTTGACGCAGGTCCATTCCAAAAACTATATGGGTTCCAATTTGTTTACCCGTGAAACGTTACGGTTGAATTTATATCGTGATTTATAGGCAAGCAAATCGATTTGATCCAAAAATGGTAAATGAATTAAATAAAATGCAAGACTTAGCATTAAAATCGAGATAAATAGCAGATACCTTTATTCTGGGAGCAAGGCTCCCGAAGGCAGCGATAAGAATAACGTTAGACAGAAAATAAAATATTCCTTAGTTTGGGAACAGTGTGTAGCATAAGTTTGTCAGAATTTTTGTGTCTTATAATGGTTGTTGAAGTCACTATTTATATCTATACCTAGGGCACAAGGTCCTAGGATCAAGCCCCTCCTAAATGACAATAATGAGGGTGATTGATAGATTTGTAACGTCATATCATAAATGCCAAAATTCTCTGTAACGGTTGTGTATTTAATACTGATGAATATTCTTCATTGAATGTCATCTGTGACAAATATACGTTTTCTCCCGTCGATAATGTTCCCTTCGGAGTCTACTTGGTGCCAACCAAAGTTGTTGTCCTCGATCTTGGTTTTCACTCGCTTCAGCTTCCGTCTGCTCCCCCTCCCCCCTGTTCCACATCACTCTGTCATTCGAGCATTTAATATGAACCAATTTTACCCTACACAACTTGTTACGCCATTTTCAACATTTGAATGATTTTTTGTTATAAATGAAAACAAGTGACTATATTTTATTATTTTCAATGGTTAATTGACCATATAAACTAACATGTAAAAGTATATTAAGAAACTGCACTCGTCTTATTTGGCATTAACGATGATTATCGATCTCATATCCCAGTTCTTTAAAAAGCACGACTAGAGGTGTTCAAACTCAACCAAAAAATCGCACTAAACAGAAAAGGCAAATCAAACTGATTAAAAAAACAGATTAAGTTTTGTTTGATTTGGTTTAATATTGAGTAAAAAAAATCCGAACCAAACCGATACATAAATTTACGTATAATTTTTTATAGTTTTAAGACTTTATATAGAGTTTACTTTAAAAAAATCTAGAAATATTTGGGATCCTTCCATAGGATGTAATATTTAATAGAACTATGAATTGTATTTATTTTAGATAATGGGTTGTATCCCTTTCTTATCAAGTGTTATTGAAATGCGCCAATCATTTGGTTGTTCTTCCATATTATATGTCAAGATTTCTTATATCTTTTTCGAATTAGAAATGGTATTTCGATAATATAAAATTAAATAAAACATATCATTGTTTAGGTATCATATTGATTTTTATATTTAATTATTAAATTATGTTAACCTTGATGGCGTCCATCAACGAAATATTATTGTTAAACGATTATGAAAATAACTATCATGTGTTACTACAAAACTTCTCCCATAAGAATATTGTAATATATCATATGTTTGTCATTTTTTCTTAATTTTTACTAAATATATATTCATTTATCAAAATTATATCTATAACTTTAATAAAGTAAGATTGATATGATAATCATGTAACAAAAAATCCTGAAACCCCTGAAATCCCGACAAACCGAACCAATCTAAACTGATATAGCAGGTTTGGTTCGGTTTTGATAAAGACCGGGCCAACCCGGTCCCTGCACACCCGTAAGCACGACATAAAAATTGCACGGGCGCCCTATTTGGTCGTCCCCATTTAACATGTACCCACTTTTAAATTCTTTTTTAACTTGTACCTACTATTTAAACAACTTCAGGCATTTTTCTACTCTTTCTTCTTCGAGTAACAGTGATTTTATATGGTATTTGTGAACATATTTTAAGGTAGTTTATGATGTTTTACAGTGGTGAGCTGTATGTGACGCTTTAGTTTTTGTTATTGCTTAGAGTTTGTTCTTTTTCTTTTTCTTAATTGCAAAATGGGTTCTTGAGATTTATTGTTGTTTTGACAAATTGATGATTGTGTTTGTTCTTTATGATATTAGGAGGGCATGTTTCAAATTTGAGCTCACTTGGAGTAGATTTAGGTACAAAATTGTATATTGGATTGATAAAATTTGAAAAACAAATTTTTGTTTCTAGGCAACTTGCACTTCAGGCCAATTTGGCTTGAAGTGCATGAAAACGTTAGTTGCACTTTATACCTTTTGGCCTTAAGTGCATCTGAAATGTAATTTTTCACTTCAGGCTTATTGGCCTTAAGTGTAGGAAAACGTTTGTTGCACTTTAGACCTTTTGACCTTAAGTGCATCTAAAGTATAATTTTTCACTTTAGACTTATTGGCTTAAGTGCATGAAACCATTGGTTGTATTTCAGACTTATTTGGCCTCAAGTGTATATGAAGTTTAATTTTTTCACTTCAGATTAATTTTTTTTAACTTCAGACCCGATAAGTATGAAGTTGATCGTAAAGTGAATAGGCTTGCAAATTTTTTTGCAAAGTGGATATAAATTTAATTGTGACCTCCAAAATCGGGTATAAATGCAAAAGCCCCAAACACGACACAATCCCCGCTGAGTGTACTACATATATCAACGTTGTCGCAACACGAATGGTCTCTTTTATTTTTGTGATCTCTCTCTCTCTAAATCAATAGTAAATACGGTGGTCTACCACAATTATGATGGAAATGATCCGAAAGTATTATACTCAATCTGTTTAATTGGGTAGGGAGTTTAGGAAAAAAATAAGATTTTGGAAATTTATGGTCCTAAACAAGTCAAAAAAGGTCAGAGTATTTGTGTGATTATAAAAGCTTTCATTAAGGATAAAATTATAAGTTTAAGCTAAATTGTTTTTAAATTTAGAAATTGGTCATTTTTTTTTAACGGACCAAAAAGAAAATAGATTCACATAAATTAGAGCGGATGGAGTACTTGTTAATAATTATGTAATCACTTTTGAGATCCATTTTTATACGGTAAGGGATAGATTTGATCTTTTTAACTATAACTGGGTAGTGAAGCAGAAACACGTCTTTGAGAAAATAAAACCACAGATCATAATACACGTATTACAATAAATTGTGGGACATGTTTTTTGGTCCAACGGATTGAAACAAAATGGGGCAACCAAGCGAAAAGAAGATGAAGAATTGAGGAGGCTTTGCTGACATTTCACCATATTAAAGAAAACATCAATACTCTTCATCGTTTCTGTGATCAGTGGCAACTAAAAACAGATCACTTTGTTTTGCTGCAGTTATTCCATTAGTTTCAGTCATATCCAAATCTTTTGGATTAGTTCCACAGGCGAGTTCCAATTTAAAGTGGAGGAGTAGGTGAGCCAGTGGAAGTCCAACATTAGTTAAACCAAATAGTATTCCTGGGCAAATCCTTCTTCCTGCACCAAATGGAATAAACTCAAAGTGATTTCCCATAAAGTCTATAGAAGAGTTTTCAAATCTCTCTGGTATAAAACTTTCGGGATTATGCCAACTTTCAGGATCTCTCCCAAGTGCCCACGCATTAACTATCATTCTAGTCTTAAGAGGTATGGTATATCCATCAATATATGTTTGCTCCCTACATTCCCTAGGTACTAGAAGAGGACCTGGAGGATGTAGCCTTAATGTTTCCTTAATCACTAAGTTTAGGTATGTCAACTTTTCAAGATCTTCTTCACCATAACTTTTTTTTCCCTTAAAGACTTGTCTCACTTCATTCTGGGCCTTGGCCATAGTATTAGGGTTCTTCAGCATTTCTGATAATGCCCAGATAATAGTTGTAGACGAAGTTTCACTTCCAGCAATAAAGATGTCCTACATCGACAAACCAATAATTAAAGTCGATAAAAATCTTGCTTAAGGTAAATTAAACTCAATAAAATCTGGTACCAAAATGTTTAAGGACAAATCTTAAAATTAAAGGGGAGTAGAGCTATTAAATTCCAACTTTGAGAATGCACTTAATTATATATTTGATTTAGCGACATACATTTGATTATTGATCATCTTTGCATTTTTTTATGTTGAGCCTGCAAGAATAACCAATTGGCCAGTGTATTAGATAAGCAATTAGTCCAACACCTACTGTATACATCACGAGAGTCTTCAATATAGACAATAGCAATCAGAAAACTACCTATCTGTTCCGTCTTAAAAAATTTTAAAAAGCGTGATAGATTCTCAACTATATAAGGATTAGTGGATCCTACACAGGTTTTACATACTCAATAATTTAGTGTTTTTAGGAGCTAGTCAGGATATTAAAAGAGAAAAATCTGAGAATATGGGAGTAAACTTACAAAAATCACTGCTTTTATGTTGTCATTTGTAATTGGAAATTGAAGTTCGGCGTTCTCTTTAATTTTTAGGAAAACGTCAACCAAATCTTCACCTCCAAACTCGCCAATTCCCTTGCGCCCAGCTTCTTTATTTCCAATATGCTCATTTAAGATGCCCTCCATAATTTCATCAACCTTCTGATGTGCATTCACCAATCTAGATTTCACACCGCTCATTTTTTGAAGCAGCTTCCAAGAAGGGAACAAATCAGCCACATCAAATCCTCCTATTAATTCGAGTACTACCTTCATCAATTTCATAAACTCGTCTCGTTCTTTGAATATATTTCCGAAGGCTGCTCTACAAGTGATAGAATTGGTAAACCAAAATATTTTTTCTGTCATGTTGACTGGAGATCCCCTCATTGAACGAATTGATGAAATGAGGCTTGAAAGCTCCTCTTGTCGAATTGCACTAAATGACTTGACCATCTTCGTACTTAGGAGTTCTACAACGCAAATTTTACGCATTTGTCTCCAGTAGTCACCATATTGGCTAAATACGATGTCTTTATTGTTGTAAAATATGATGTTTGAGGATGTGAGTGGTGCCCTATTAGCAAAGGCGAGATCGTGAGTTTTTAGAACTTGTTTCGCGATACTAGGTGATGATATGACTACAGTAGGAACTTGCCCAAGTTGCAAGTACATAAGAGGTCCATATGTTTGTGCTAAACGTCTAAGAGTGCGAAATGGAACTTCTCTTCTAATCAAGTGATGCAAACTTCCAATAATGGGAAGTCTCCATGGACCTGGTGGCAACCTTTGTTTTCTGTTTCTACTCCACTGTCTAAGTAGAATAACGAGGGTGGAGAAAATGAATAGCAATGAAACTATGTAACTTGAAAAAGAGGATGAATTAAAAATCTCCATTGAACTTATGGTGCATGGATAATGCTTTAATTAACTTTAGCTGCTTTTATAATGGTTCAATACTCAAATGTGTGACCTAATATTAAAGAAGCCATAACCTTCTTGATTCGTGACAATAATACCATGTGGAGTCACTGCGTAGATCCGTTTGGCCATAGATTTTCTCAAAATATATTTGTGTTTGTATTTTTTTTGCAAAAAACATGTTTGTTCGTAAATTTTATTTATATTTTGGCAAATTCCCAAAACTCAAAACCCAAATCCCAAAATCAGCTCTTTTGGTCCAAAATATCGCTATTACATTTTTTAAAATTATCCCAAACTATTCTATTTTATAAAAGAGCCCACCATTTATTATTTTGCAACAATGTTACTTTGTCTTCTCGGTCATGTGATAGTGTATTGTAGTTCATGATAAAAATGATAATTTTGTACCAAATTTATTTATGTTCGGGACTATGGTTTGCGATATATAATGAATGTTATTGATAAAGGTACTGTTGGATATTTGTGATAGTTTTTAGAACGTGTGAGTATAAGTCATGTTTCACATTTTTTTTTTTTAAAAGTGAAATATGTTTTGAAAACTTATGTCCAAACACATTTCTTATTTGCAAATCAAACTCACCCAAATCAGATTTTTCAAAACAAATTTGAAAATCTATGACCAATGCTAGCGTAATATGTGGTCAAGGAACCAAATGTTATCTATTTTAAGTTGAGTTTTAACTACTCCCTCTGTTCCACTTTATGTGAATCTATTTCCTTTTTGGTTTGATCCAAACAGAATGATCCATTTCTAAATTTAGTAACAAATTAGCCTTAACTTACAATTCTATCCTTATTGAGAACATGGGCGAAGCTACATTAGGGTAAGGGTGGTCAACTGACCACTCTTCGTCGGAAAATAATACTAGGTATATAGGTAAAATATTAGGTTTTAGAGGTATATAACATATATTGAACACTCTTTTTCATGATTTCTTTTTACGTCTTCTAAGTTTGAACACCGTAAGAAACTTTCCTGGCTTCACCACTGGTTGAGAAGCTTTTATAACCACACAAATACTCTGAGTCTCTTTTTGATTTGTTAATGACCACGATTCTAAAAGTCTTCATTTTTTCTTAAACTTCGTGACCAGTCAAACAGGTTCACATAAATTAAAACGACGGGAGTAATAATTTACAGTGCTAAATTATATTTACATGTTGTAACAGTTAATTCACCTCATTTTTAGAGTATTAAGTTTTATGCACCATGGTTTAAAAAAGATTTACACCATCCAGTCACTAAGGAAACTGCTAGTGGTCCCTATACAAATATTATTTGGTAACGTTAAGAAAATAGAAAGCAGTCTTCTATAATAGGTCAAAATACACTAATAATATAAAAAATATTTATTGGTACATATAACTTAAATTTTTATTTTAAATATTATAAATCTCATTTTTTATGGAGGATTACCTGTCGATATCTTTTGGTAACCCAGTAGTGTAAAAGCTAATGAAGCTATCTCCAATTATGATACTAAAGACTTTTTATGAAGGGTTTTCAGCAACTTTCTGTACCTGCATTTAAGTTCTCTACACACAAATGCCATATTATTCTCCTTCTCTTATTTCTTTTGGTTAATCTTTTCACAGACTTTGATGTGGGCAAATGTGGGCTGTAGCGACTACTTCTTTACTTCTCATTCAATGAGTCTTTTACCGTTTAGTCATTGAAAAATAGTTGGATTATAGATTTTACAATACACGCGACAGTGTTCTCAAAAACATATTGAAAGATAGACAACAACTTTTGAGCTTAGTAAAATGTGTGGCCTAACAATTTTATTAACAGCTTTTTTGGACGGTTGTTACGCATAGTTGCATATTGTATTGTATTGTATTGTATTATATCGTTTGATGGATACAATATTTGAATATATTGTATTGTTTGCCATTGTTTCATGATATCATACTGTCACGATCCAAAATACCCAGTCGTGATGGCGCCTGTCGTGAAATCAGGCAAGCCACACCTTTCATTTAATTAAAATTGTTTTCAGAAAAATTATTATATTTACAGCAAGAGTCTCATTTTATGAAGCACGGGCCTCAGGCCCTACTTAGTTTCGCAAGCCTTTGTCATTGTCAGTCAACTAAGTAGGGCCGTCCTTCGCGCAAATTTTTTTGCTTTAAATGTTCAACATCATTTTAAAACATAGTTCAACCAACCCTAGATCTAGTGTCACCGAGTCATGAGCTACTACAACGTAAGAATGTCAAAATACAAACTAGACAACATAGTTTGAAATAATAAGAGTGCGACAAGAAGATAGAGAAGGAGAAGACGAGGCTGCGATTGCCAGCTGCTACCTCGACGACTCCGAAAGAAACTCTGACAGCCGCTCAGCAACCACTACCGGGTCCCGATGTACCTGGATCTGCACATGAGGTGCAGGGGGTAACGTGAGTACACCAACTCATAAGTAACGAACCCAAACTATGGGCTGAGAGGTAGTGACGGAGTAAACCTCAACAATTATAATAATTCGGCGTACAAAATTTAGACATGTTCATAGTTTATCGGAAAATAACAACAGAATATGCCAAATATATCTCAATATGCTCTATATGCCAACATATCAACAGTGTGGAAATGCACATAGTGCTCACAACTCTCTCACATAAGTTCACTCAGTATTATATGTATGGCTCTCAGGCCCAGGGAAGATCCATCCCGGAATATGCATAGACACTGGTGACCGTAGTCATTCAGTACTGAGGAAAAGGCCAATCCAACCCCATGGAGAAGATCCATCTCCGGAATACAACACTCGGACAAGATCCATGTCCAGGGACGATCCATCCCTCCATATCATCAACTTCAGACAAGGTCCATGTCCAGGGAAGATCCATCCCTCAATATCAATG
>ML246926.1:38447-69387 GCA_005239495.1 Nicotiana undulata
AGGAAAATATTAAGGCCGTCACTGGGGGGGGGGGGGGTGCAAAGACTCCGGAGGGGCCCTATTGGCCCAAGCGCTAAGCCAACGAAGGCATGATTAAAGTATCGCTGCGGTATGCAGTCCGATCGTATAACTGTCTCAATAACATGCTTTCGGCCTCACTCGGTCATTACTCTCCAGTCTCACTCATATGGCTCACAGATGTATAAATCAGCCCGAAGCAATGATAGATATGCATATTGTGAACACCCAATTTTTGTCTCGCATGGAAATTACTCCTAAAAATAATCAAAAAATAACTTTTAATGAATTATAGAAACTTTTCTTTATTTAGTTGCATTTCGTGCATGTTTAATACTTCAAAATTACAGAAAAATCGTAAAAAAGTGTCACATTTTCATTTCATGTCATCTTAGGTTTAATTTATATTTTTAGGAGTTAATTACTCTTTAATTGTCAGATTAATGCATGAAAATCACAAAAAATATACATTAGCTTTAATCAGTTAGTTAAAATGCTAATTAGGCCATTTTGGTAAAAACAAATTTAATTAGTAGTAAAGTGACTATTTTTTAAAGATCAAATTTGCCTCTCATATCAAATTTGCCCAATTTCAAGGCCCAAATTACCCAAGCCCATACCGTCCTAGCCCACTACCCAAATACCCATTCCCTACTAAACAACCCCTAACCTCATTATAAAAATCCCTAAGACCTAATTCTAAAAAGGTCTCTCCCCAAAATCAGACGAACGCCTAAAGAGAGCGTCGTTTGGTCACCTCTTCTTCTCCCACACTCTATCATCTTCAAGGGACAAAAATCAGACCTTCCTTCCTAAGAACAATACAGGGGAGACCCATTCCTAACTCCCATGTTCCTCCTCTCTTCATCTCCTCTAAGGACACCCCTCTCCATCTCACGTTCCTCTCTCTCCTGTTGTCGTCGCCGCCAGCAGCTCGTCCATAAGCCGCCATTGATTCCTTCTTCTCCATTTCCCCCCTCGCATCAGAACCACCCCATTGACATATCCCATAACATCATTCAAATTTAGTCCAGCCTTCGAAACACCCAAAATAATGCAAAAATGCTAAATTCACCTCGATTTCAAGCCTATGAACTTTGAATCTTCCAAATTTCGCCAAAGATGCCGAAACCATCCAAAACACGTCCGATTGACCTAAAAATTTGCACACACATCCAAAATGGCCCTACGAACCTGTTTCAACTTCCGGAATTCCATTCCGACCCAGATAGCTAATTTTACATTGCCGACCGGAAATAACCAAAAACTCACTTTCGCCAATTCAAGCCTAATTCTACTCCGGACCTCAAAATCACATTCCGAACACACTCCTAAGTCCCAAATCACCTAACGAAGCTACCCGGGCTATAAAATCCATATTCCGAGGTTGTTTACCAATAAGTCAACTCCTAGTTGACCTTTCCGACTATTAAGCCAATTCAAGAGACTCAGTATATCAATTATCACCACGATCACTTCAAACCCGCACTAACCGACCCAACACATCATAATTAGGTTGATTAACACATGACACGACTGAAACAGGGGAAATGGGGCTAATCTCACGGAACGACCGACCGGGTCATTACACATGAACCAACAATATGAAGAATAAATTTGCAATATTATTAGGAAAAATTATGATACAAGGTAAATTTATTAAATAAAAAGATAGGATAAATGATAAAATAAAATTATTTAATAATAGTGAAGGGTGCGATGAGAGAAAAAGACAAGATAACGACGCAACCACACCAAATCGGTTGTTACAAAAAGTGGCACACTCCGTCGTTACATAACGACGGATTTAACTATATGATGCAATAAATTTTAAGTAATAACTAAGACAAATATCGTATTTAAAATAACAATACGATACAATACTATAGGTAACGACCACCCAAACAAGCTGTAAACCCAAATAAAGGCTACTACATATAAACAGTAGTATCACTGTACTCAAAAACATATTCGAAAAAGAAACATAAACTTTTGAATCTTAATAAAATCTTCGGGGTTGGCCCAGCTCTTTCAAGAGTGACATGCAGTCCATTTTAGCATGTGTGAGAAAGTGTGGTTATTAAAATTTGGAAGTCCAATCAATCTTCAGTACCTACTGCATTAACCTTATATTTTGTCCGACCTTTTCTTTTTCTTTATTTTGTACGGAGTATCTTTCATCCCTTTGTCATTTTTTCTTGCTTCACTTCTATCTTTTATTTTCTTTTCTTTTTGTTGTTCACATGGGGTCCCCTGTCCCATTAGCGTGACAGCAATCCAATAATGGTAGAGACAGTTATTGGATTATGATACACGTGTACCAAATATATTTGTAAAATCTGATCATCATTAGTTTCTTAATGAGATCCCTCAGCGCGAAAACTTGCTATTCACCCTTATTTAATAATTATTCCGGGTAAAATTGTAACTATAATTATCTTTTAATATTTTGGATATACAATACTTTGTTTAGATTTTGACGAACTAATATTTAGGGCTTTAAGTAAACTATAATTTTAATACATTTATTAAAAAATCTGAATCATTGGGAAAGCTTATGTTTCGAAGTTATCTGTCTTTTTAGTGTATGCTCGGAATGCTTAGACAATTTTGTAGTTCCAAGTTTTTTTAATTACTTCTTTTCAGATAAAAGCAAATTTATTGTAAATGTAAAGAAAAATAATAATCCGTGTCCTTAAGAATGCTATATAAGTCAGGATAATATACACATTAAAAACCTCCTTTGCAGTAGTTGTCTTAAATGTAAAAAGACTTCCTTAGTTGATTCGAATAATTTTTCTCTTGCACTAGCCAGATATATATTACAATATGATCGTAATGTGATAATTCATATTTGGTTCAGGTAGTCTTCACTAGTCGTAAAAATATCAAGCATCAAATAATCACTCAAAAGCTTGTCATTAATTCAAACACCAATAATATACTCATTGTGATCTCATAAGTAAGGTTTAGGGGAAAAAATGTACGCGAATATCTTTTTAGCATGTGTAAGATAGAAAATTAATTAATTCAATTATATAAATCGACCTTATCAGTTATATAAATAGACCTTAATCAACTTCATTAAGAAAACAACAGAAAGGGGGAAAATAGCGGCATAATTGTTGCTATTGCTATTTGCTGATTGATTCTTACAAAGATCTATTCATTTTAACGTTTATATTTTGTTTTTGTATATCAGCTAGAATATAGTACAACATTTTTAATAAAGGGTCGACAGTCCTTTGCCCCGTAAGTTCTGATATCTGACTAGGCAAAATTTTTTAACGCCCCCCAAAATATGACACGGATTATTAATTATAGTTTTAAATTATTTGTGGTCTTAATTATCCCTCTCAATTTTGCTTTTTGAGAGTCATTACCCCATGGATGTTGATGTGGCAAAGAGTATGAGTGCACTCGCCTGCCACATGGATTTTTCTGTATATGTGGCATTTTTTAAAAGTTAAATATATTTTTACCTTTTTAAGTAGTTACTTTTTTGGATAATTTTTTTCGACTACAATTTATAATAAAACTTGGATAAAACTATATTATTTAGGCTAAATATTTTTATTTGGAAAAAAATAATAAAGTTTTGTTAATCGTTTTTTGAATTTGACCTGAAAATAAAGATTTATACAATTGAAATAAATAGTCAAGGCATCTAAAATTATAAACAAAAATACACATGACTTTTTGTTTCTTCTGACATCAGGAACTTCGAATTGGATTATGAAAACCCGATTTAATTTTTCGGTTATGAAATACAAAACCAAATAATCTCAGTTTGGTTTGTTTTCTTAGAGATTTCAGATTAATTGATTTAGTTATTTTAAAATTTCTGTTTAAACCTATGGACATCTTCTGACAAGAAATAATGGACCTCTAAATAAAGTATTATGTCAAATTGCCTAATTACCTCATTCCCATTATATTCATCTGAATATTTGATAATTGTAAGTACAAATATAAATCCTTGATATGACAAAAGGATTACAAGAAGAAAAAATAATAATAAAAAAGTATGAGATAACTATCATGGGTATATGTTTTATATATCCAATTGAAATAAATAGTCAAGGCATCTAAAAAGTTATAAAAAAAATACACATGACTATTTATTTCAATTATATAAATCTTTATTTTCAGATCAAATTCAAAAAAAGATCAACTAAAACTTTATTATTTTTAGTCAAATAAAAAGAGTTAGCCTAAATAATGTAGTTTTATCCAAGTTTTATTATGTATTCGAAAAATTATTCAAAAAAGTAACATACTTAAACAAGTAAAAATATATTTTATTTTTAAAAAAAGGCCACATATACAGAAAAATCCACGTGGCAGGCGAGTTGTAACGACCCGACCGGTCGTTTAGAGAATTTAAGCTCCGTTCGGTGGCGTAAGGTCTTGAACAGCTTCATATTGTGTATATCGATATGCGTGCATGGTTGGATTCAGTTACCGGATAATCCGGAGTCGAATTTCAAATTTTGAAGCTTAAGTGATGGAAGTTGACCGGAGGTTTTACTTTGGTGTAAACGGCCTCGGAATGAGTTTTGGGTAATGTCAATAGCTTCGTATGGTGATTTTGGACTTAGGCGTGCGTCCAGAATTGGTTTTGGAGGTCCGTAGAGTGATTTGGGGTAATTTGGCGAAAGTTTGAATTTCAGCGTTTTCGGCCGATAGGAGAAATTTTGATATCGGGCTCGGAATGGAACTCCGGGAATGGATGTAGGTCTGTTGTGTTATTTTTGTCTTGTCTGCAAAATTTCACGTCATTCCGTGTTGATTTGATAGGTTTCGGCACTAGTTTTGATATTTGAAGTTTTGAATTCATAAGTTTGATTTTTGGTTAGATTCGTCATTTTGATGTTGTTTTTTGTGTTTTGAGACCTCGAACGAGTCCGTGTTAGGTTATATGACTTGTTTGTGTGATTAGACAGGGTCCCGGGGGGCCTCGGGTGTGTTTCAGATGGATTTCGGGTCATTTTTCCCTATATTTGAACTGCAGAAAATCTGTCTTCTGGTTTCCTCCTATGCGATCGCATAAGAGTAGTCGCGATCGCATAGTGTTTCCTTGACCCGCCGAGTGATTCCTTCACTGCGTTCTCATAGACATATTTGCGATCGCGGAAGTATACTTTCTCCTTCTTCGCGATCGCATTTAACTCAATCACGTTCGCACGGTTGAAATAGAGTTGAGGACATGTGGTTTTTCTTTCATTGAGTTCTCGTAGGTAGTCCGGCGTTCGCATAGCTCTCCTGTTCTTCTTCTCCGCGTCCGCATTCCCCTTGTCGCGTTCACGATGCACCACTGGACAATGACCATAATTCTTTTTTATGCGATCGCATCAGCTTATTCGCGATCGCATAGTACCTTTTTGGCAAGCAACATTTTTCTTCTATGCGATCGCAATGCTCAAATATCTGGGCAGACAGAATATAATCCAAAATCGGGGGTTTCACCATTTTTATGATATTTTGAATTCTAGAGCTCGGTTCTTGGCGATTCTTTGAGGGTTTTTCACACAATTCGAATGGGTAAGTGTTCTTCAACTAGAATTAAACATATTCCATGAATTAGTCCTTGTTTTTATCATGTAATTTGTGTTTTGAGTTGGGAAAATTGTGGGTTTTGAAAGAAAATTCCTAAATTGAAAAAAAACAAAATCATGATTTGAGGGACCAAATGATATCGGAACTAGATAAATATTGTATGGTTGAAATCGTATCGGAATAGGTATTCGGATTTTGTAAAATTTGACGGGTTCCGAGGTGCAGGTCTGGGGGTCGACTTTTGGGTCGATTTTTATAATTTTGTAAAGATTGAAACTTTATTATTCTGAATAGTTCCTTATACGTTTTATGTGTATTTTGAAGTTGTTTTAGTTGATTTTGAGCCGTCCGGAGGTCTTTTTGCCCGAGGAGTTTACTTTTGAGTACCAGTTTGTCGTCTTTGAGGTAAGTATCTTGCCTAACCTTGTGTGGGGGAACTACCTGATGTTTTATACGTCAATACCACACAAGAGGGGGGTGATTTGTGTGGTGTCCAATTTTCGAGTGCAGTCTCTATAGAAGAACCTGGTTCTTCTTGGAGTTCCAACTTCTACTGTTTGCGAAAAAGTAATTGCAGAAATTAAAGAACACGGCAATTTTACGTGGAAAACACCTGGCTCAAAAGGTGAAAAAACCACGACCTGCTTCCCTGTAGGATTTTCCCAAAATCTTTAGTACAACTCTAAGCCAAACAACATTTACAAAATAAACTCTTTTGTAAACCTAATGACTAACTCTAATCCCTTTGTGGCAAACTAGCCTCTAGCTAATTGCGATAAACTTCAAGTTAACTCTAACTTGATCAATGTGTACCTGTTACAATTGCTTCTAATAAAGCTGAAAGATACAATATTTAATCACCTACTACAAACCAACTAGACTCAAAAGATAACAGATGGAACTGGTTCTTCTAGCTGGTTCAAGTAGCTTTTGTGTCGCACAAGAATTCTGCTTGCAAAATTGCTTTGGTAATTTTGCTTTCAGTTCTTGTTTCACTTCTGTCTTTGTGCGATCAATTCTTCAGCAGGAATGCTTCAACAATTTATAGAATCCGTAGTTGAGATGTTGTTCAGTTCTAGTGCAACTCTTCCTTGGTGGAAGAGTTTGTGTTCATCTCAACTTCCTCGATTGTTTCTGTCCTTGCTGAATTCGAACTCTTTCTTCTTATCACTTTGCTACCTTTTCGCTTTAGAAGACAACCTCTTAGTTCATAGATAATTCACAGATCATGTTTATCTCCTGTGCATGTACGCTTCTTGTGCCAATGGGTCTGTTTGATAATGTTTGCCCTGATAGACCTGGTTCAACTAGGTAGGCACTTGTTAATCTTCAAAACCATGCAATGACTTGGTTCAACAAATTCCCCCTTTTTGATGATGACAAACTCTGTGCTCAGCCCTGTACATACTTCAATCCAACCTAGACACTTTGTAAAAAATTTAAGCATTTATCATAGAGAGACCAGGTTCATTAGGTTATAAAATATCACAACAATCTTTGAAGCACATATCTTCCCCCTTTTGGAATCATCGAAAAGTTGCAAAATGATAAACTTAGCAGAGTTATTAACAATTACTCATGCCATTGAGGCAACTGCAGGTGCAAAGCATGATTAATCATCAAAAGAAACCAATCAAATGTGAGTTATTTAAGAAACTGAGACAGTATCAATAACCAAAAAGCAAATTCATTGATTAGATCACAGATCAAGCACATACACAAAATGAATTAAAAACAGTCGCAACCATGAGCAGAACAACAAAAAACATAACAAGATAAAATCCCAAACTGGGCGTTGAAGGGGTTTTGGTGGCACTGGACTCCTAGGGCCGGGAAGGTACAAATGAGGTTGTGGTCTTGGCTTGAAGAAGGGAAAGCATTTATTGAAGAATACCCTCATTATTCTCCTTCTCTTTGGCTAATTCAGTTCTGATAGCATCCTGCTCAGCTTCAACCTCAATAAGGCGAGATTTCAATCGAAGGATCTCCGCATCCTTTATCTCACCTTCCTGCACAAGTGACCCGACCTTGCTGTTAACATGCATTTTCCTAGATGAACCAGGTTCATCCTCAGGAATATTTACAATGTAGTCACAGGTCAGCAGTCTATTCTTCCCAAAATAGTCCTTAGCAGTAGCCATCTCAGCTTTCTTCACAGGAACCTTGAAGTGCGCAAGCACAACAGTCAGAATAAATCCATACAGTATAGCATGCGCCTTTGCTCCATTCACAACTCTGTCCAAGAGCTGGATGATGAAAGCATGCCAATTGATTTGCTTACCCATGTACAAGCATTCCATAAGAGTGAGGTCCATGTAGCTGGCAATGTGCCTTCGCTCTTGTCTTGGCAGCGGAAACTTGATCACAAACTCAAAGAACAGTTTGTGCTGAGGTCGCATCTCGCTCTTGGATACTGCCTTGGGCTCAAGTTCTTGATCATTCTCACAAAAAAACCTGGTGATGTTGAGAGATGAGGACATACCATCCAGATTAGGCCGTCTTTGCCTTGTATAGTCATCATAACCCTCAGCAGGGATATTCAGTATCTCCCCCAACTCCTTTGCATCAAATGCGATTTCAGCTCCATGAACCCTGGTAGTTACCCTGCCATCCTTGACAACTGCGTTGGCCATAAATTCAACCAACTCACTTCTAGCCAGCCTTCCTTCTAGGTGAAGAACCATGTCATTCCACCCTTGCATGTCTAGGGTATCCATCAGGAAAATCATCCCTGATTCCTCAAGGTCTCTAACCAACTTTCCCTTCAAGATAGTACGCTTGCCAAACATGGTGAGTTTGTCAGTCTCTTCACCAGGCTCTTCCTCTTCTCCTCCACTCCATTCATCATCATCAATAATCTTGACTTTTCTTGACTCAGACCTGGTCCTCTTTGCAATGGTAGAGGGTGTGGTAGACACAAATGCTGACTTCTTGGAAGAAGCCTTAGCTTTCTTGGGTTTAGGTGTCTCAACCACAACTGGAGCAGGCTGCTCCTCATGATGGACCAGGTCCATCACATCATCATCAATAGTAACTGCCTCAATAGGCTCTCCTACTTTTGCCTTTCCCTTGGCAACCTTCTTCTTTTTTCTCTCTCTCAGAGCTCTTTCCAATTCTTTTTCTCCTTGACTAACAACACTTCTTGTAGCTCGAATCTTTGGGGCAGGAGCATCAGCAGATAATAGAGCTTTCCTCTTCTTTGGTGGAACTGGGGTAGTAGACTTCTTGGACTTAGAAGTTCTTTTCTTTTTGGGATTATAGGACTCCCCCAACTTCCTCAGCATCTCAGCCAACGTCTCCTCAATAGATGAACCAGGTTCATCTACTGATTGTTGTAGGCTCTCCAGACCTGCTGCTGCTTCCCGTAAAATGCTTCCCCCTAAAGCTGTGACTCCTTCTTCATCAATCACAGGAGCAGGGCCACAAATAGCCAGAGTGGCACCGTCCTTCCCAGATCCCCTTACTGAGCTACCTTCTCCCTCTCTCTCAAGGTTTATATTTTTACCAAGTTTTATCCGCCTATCCGGCACCTCTACATCCACAATCGACCCAACCAAAACAAATATGTTCTCAGCCATACCAGCTGCAGACCCAACTTCAAGATTTCCCTGTTCAGTGTCAGATGAACCTGGTGCTTCATCCTCATTAGCGGATTTGAAGGATTCACTGGAGGATTCAGAATCTTGGACCTTGCTAGCTTGAAGTATTTCTTCTAAAAACTTGGCACGAGAACCAGAAGCAACTGATTTTCTGGCCAAAACTTTCACTCTACGTGCCCTGGGGGCTGAAGTAGGGTTAGGTGTAGGTTCAGGAGTAGGTTCAAGAACTGGAGGGTTTTGGGGGGTTGAAGATCTGGCTGGAGAATGTGAACTGTATACTGATGGAGAATTAGAACTAGAATTATCATCCCCATAATCAGGGTTGGTGGAGGAAGATGAAGCAGGGGGTGGTGAAGACATTTTTATGAATAATTTTGGAAGAGAAGAAAGTCGATCAGTTTTGGTTTGAGAGGAATGAAGAACTAGGTTCGACGGTTATGCTTTTGAAGAGGGGAGGTAATGATGGCCTTTTAAAGATGTGGTTATTAATTGTACAACGGGAAGATTTATTAGTCAAGTGGAAGTCTAATCGATGTAGGGGTGTCATTGATTAGACGGTTAGGGATCCCTAAATCTAGGCTAATTAAGATACGATGGGACTCTTTGGAACTGGTTCATTTTAGGATAAGTACATAGAATTTGAAATGAACCAAATATAGATAGAGTCCTGCTCACGTGTGACTATAATTATTTCAATAAGTGTATGGAGATGAGCACGTACCTTGTCAGTCAGATGAACCAGCAGCGATGAACCAGGTTCATCGTGTTAAAGTCTTTAATTTGCCTCAATTTACAAAGATAGAAAAAAATCATTAGCAACCAGGTAATTATATTAATACATGGCAAGAGAGTATGGCAGTAAAGTCATAATACTGAGCAATGATTAGTCTGGTTAATTATCTATTTTAGTGTTTCTAGGCAAATGTTTTTTTTCAATTTTTTTTCTTTTCTTTTTTTCATTTTTTTTCCAACTAGGTGATCTTAATCATCCCTAATTCAAGCCGATTTCTCTCAAAATGCTCCCTACTCAGTGCTTTAGTAAAGATATCTACAATTTGTTTGTCAATAGCACAAAATTCGATTGAGTTCATTCCTTTTTCATAGTTATCCCTTAGGAAATAGTGTCTAACATCTATGTGCTTAGTTCTTTTATGATGAACCGGGTTCTTCGTTATACTAATTGCACTAGTGTTGTCACAGAAAATAGGAATGCATCCAACCTCTATACCAAAGTCCATAAGTTGTTGCTTGATCTATAGCAACTGAGCACAACATGAGGTTGCAGACACATATTCAGCCTCAGTAGTAGACAAGGCTACTGAATTTTGTTTCTTGGTGTCCCAACATACAAGACAAGAGCACAAAAAGTGAGCCATACCTGAAGTACTTTTCCTGTCAACCAGGAAACCTGCATAATCTGCATCAGCATATCCTACAAGGTCGAAATTACTACCTTTAGGATACCAAAGGCATAAATCAATAGTGCCTTTAAGATATTTCAGAATTCTTTTCACTGTAGTTAGATGGGACTCCTTTGGAGTTGCCTGAAACCTAGCACACAGTCCTATACTGAACACAATATCAGGTCTGCTGGCAGTGAGATATAATAAAGACCCAATCATCCCTCTGTATAGCTTCTGATCAACGGATGAACCAGGTTCATCCACATCTAATTTTGTAGCTGTGGCTATGGGGGTGTCAATTTCTTTTGAGTCTTCCATTTTAAATCTTTTGAGCAATTCCTGCACATATTTTTGTTGATGGATCATTGTTCCATTTGAGTTTTGCTTGATTTGTAACCCTAAGAAGAAGTTTAGCTCACCCATTATACTCATCTCAAACTCACTCCCCATAAGTTTAGCAAATTCCTTACGCAATTTTTCAGAGGTCGCCCCAAATATGATATCATCCATATATATTTGCACAACCAGGAGATCCTTACCTTTTTCCTTTAAGAACAAGGTACTGTCAATTTTACCTCGTTTGTATCCATGTTCTAGCAGGAATTTTGATAGTCGCTCATACCATGCTCTTGGTGCTTGTTTGAGTCCATACAAAGCCTTGTCAAGTTTGTATACATGGTCAGGTGTCTCCTTGCTTTCAAAACCTGGAGGCTGTTTTAGAAATACTTCTTCCTTTAGATAACCATTGAGGAAAGCACTCTTTACATCCATCTGATGGAGAGTGAATTCCATGTGTGCAGAAAATGCTATAAGAAGCCTGATTGCCTACAATCTTTCCATAGGAGCAAAGGTCTCATCATAGTTAATTATCTCTTCTTGACTATATCCTTGGACAACCAGTCTGGCCTTGTTTCTTGTAACAGTTCCATCCTTATCGAGTTTGTTCCTGAAGACCCACTTGGTGCCAATTACTAATCTGTCTAGTGGTCTGGGTACCAAGTGCCATACTTGACTTCTTTCAAATTGATTCAGCACTTCTTGCATGACATTTACCCAGTCAGCATCATGTAAGGCTTCACCAATGTTCTTTTGTTCAATCAAGGATAGAAAGGCATCAAACGCACACAGATTTTTCAAGGAGGATCTTGTTTTGATTCCGGATGTCAAATCTGTTATGATGTTCTCAAGAGGGTGAGAACTATGATATCTGTGTGGTTTGAGCACCAATTGTTCACTTCTAGATGACCCCATGATGTCTTGTTGTTGTGGAACAGGATCAGGGCCAAGGTCCAGAGTACTTTGATGATGAGTTCCCCCTGTCATGTTGCTCAGGGTAGTTGGACCTGGTCCATCACCTGCTCCATCTTCCATAATTGCTTCAATTTGTTCACTGCTTCTGACCAGTCCAAGCTCCTCATCCCTGGTTCCTGTCTCTCAGAAAGAGTGTTAGTTTCATCAAAAACAACATGCACACTCTCCTCTACACACATAGTTCTGTTATTATAAACTTTATAAGCTTTGCTATGTGATGAATATCCCAAGAATACTCCCTCATCACTTCTGGGATCAAATTTACCTAGGGAATCTTTGCCATTGTTGTGCACAAAGTACTTGCATCCGAAAGCACTAAGGTGGGATATGTTGGGATTTCTCTATTTAAGTAATTCATAAGGAGTTTTCTCTACCAGTGGCCTGGTCATGCATCTATTTATTATGTAGCATGAAGTGTTTATTGCTTCTGCCCAGAAGCTGTGAGGTAGTTTGCTAGAAAGAAACATGGTTTTGGCCATGTCTTCAAGAGTTCTATTCTTTCTTTCAACAACCCCATTTTGCTGTGGGGTTCTAGGGGCAGAAAAGTTGTGATTGATACCATTTTCATCACAGAACTCAGCAAACTTTGCATTCTCAAATTCAGTACCATGATAAGATCTTATTAATTCTAGTTGATTTCCCAACTGTTTTTTAGTTTTTCTAACAAATGAAGTGAACATATAAAATGCTTCATCTTTAGATGTCAGAAATAAGGTCCAAGTGAACCTTGAGTAATCATCAACTAGCACCATTACATATTTTTTACCACCTCTGCTCAGAGTTCTCATAGGACCACATAAGTCCATATGAACCTGTTCCAACGTCCTGGCGGTACTGTTCATTTTCTTGCTTTTGAATGAGGATCTTACCTGCTTCCCCATTGCACATGCCTCACAAACTTTGTCTTCCTTGAACTTAATGTTAGGGAGTCCCACCACTAAGTCCTTAGAGACTAATTTGTTAAGCTGATTTAGACTTGCATGTCCAAGTCGTTTGTGCCAAAGGAGGGGATCACTGTCCAAAACACTTAAGCAAGTGAGTTCATTTTCAGACAGTGTGGACAAGTCTATGACATAGATATTATTCATTCTCTTTCCCTGCAAAACAATCTTGTCAGTAAGCAAGTTAATCACAAAACATTTTGTGGAAGTGAAAGCAACCAGGCTGCCTCTGTCACACAATTGTGACACACTGATCAGGCTATATTTTAAGCCATCTATCAAGTACACATGTTCAATGGAACGTGTGTCATCCTTACCTACCTTACCAACCCCTATAATTTCACCTTTCTTTCCATTTCCAAAGGAGACATTTCCTCCTTTGAGGTTTTCAAGTGAAAGGAACTGTTCCTTGTTCCCTGTCATATGTTTTGAGCAGCCACTATCCAAGTACCAAATTTGGCTGCTTCCTCTCACTTGAACCTACAAAAAGAAATCAGGGGTTAGTTTTAAGAACCCAAACTAGTTTGGGTCCTTTTCTGTGAGAGAAGGATGAATTAAGCTTTTTTTGGCCCAATTTGGTAACCAATTTTTCTTTTTAACAAAACTCTCATTTCTTTGACTGGCCTGCTCTTTTGCAGTACATTCAATTTTGTAATGACCAGTCTTACCACAATGGGTGAAGATTTTATTCTCAGGGAGAGTGAGATACTTTCTTTTGGGATGCCACTTGGGTAGTTGACTCCCAAATCCAAGTCCTCTCCGGTTGCTACTATGGTTTTCTTGAAGCCATGTTAAGGCATAAGAGGATTTATTCCATTTACAAGTTCGATCTAACTCATGTTTGACTTTACCAAGTTCTTCTTTAAGAGTCCTTATTTGTTCATCCTTGGTATACATCTTATCTTTTAGTTTTCCCATATTTTCTTCTAACATGGTATGAGAATGATCAACAATCTTTTTACTGGATCCTAGCTTT
The DNA here is from genome assembly GCA_005239495.1 of Nicotiana undulata. Lineage (NCBI taxonomy): Eukaryota > Viridiplantae > Streptophyta > Magnoliopsida > Solanales > Solanaceae > Nicotiana > Nicotiana undulata. The sequence continues at coordinate 52,255 of ML246926.1, forward strand.
AACTTTAAATTTTCAGATTTTAGCTCTAAAATCTCAGTTTCAAGTGGATGAACCTGGTTCATCAGGACAGTGTTTTTCTTTTCAGATTCACTTACTCCGATTTCCAGGTTCATGCATTTTTCTTTTAGCATTGCACATTCTTTAGAGATTTGTTCTTTCTCTTTGGTTGTTTCTTCAGAATCATCCATGAAATCCAATAGCAACTTAGATAGTTTCTCTTTAGATAGGAACTTTATTTTGTTTTTGAGATGGGAGATACTTACCTCTGGTTCTTCATATGATTCCTCATCGGATTCTCCAATTGCCATGAGCGCCTGTTCTTCATTCTCACCATCTTCTGATTCTTCATCTGAGCTTTCCCCCCAAGCAGCAACCATAGCCTTTGTTGTGGTTTTCTTGGGTTGGACCAGTTCCTTCTTCCTGTTCCTTCTTTCAAATCTCTCCTTTTTCCATTCCAATTCCCACTGAGGACAATTCTTGATATGGTGGTCAGTCTTTCCACACTTGTAGCATCCCTCGTTGACTGGCCTTTCTGGAGCTTTAGCTTTGTTGTAGTTTCCACCTCTTGAGATGCCCTTTTTCCTTATGAGGAAGTTTCTGAATTCCTTAGTGATCATGACCATCTCATCTTCCTCCAGATCTGCTCCCTCAGTGATTCTCAGTGCTAGACTCCTTTCCTTCTTTGGAGCATCCATTTTCATTGTCTGCCTTTTGAGTTCATAGGCAGTAAGGGTTCCAATAAGCTCGTCCAATCTGAGGGTTTCCATATTTTTGGACTCCTAGATAGCAGTGATTTTGCTTTCCCAGGAAATTGGCAAGACCCTTGTCAGGATCTTCTCCACCCCGTCCTCTTCAAGAATGCCTCTACTAAGACACTTGAGTCCATTTGTCAGATTTGTGAACCTCGTGTACATCTCTTGGATTGTCTCTCCTTCTTTCATAGTAAAGTTTTCATACTGAGAGTATAGTAGAGTACCTCTTGATCTTTTCACTTGAGATGTTCCTTCATGGGATACTTGCAAGGTATCCCAGATTTCTTTGGCAGCGGTACATCTTTGGATTCTGCTATACTCGTCTGGACCTAGTCCACACACTAGCCACTTTTTGGCCTTAGCATTCTTCTCTCATTTCTTCAGATCCTCAGTAGTGTAGTCAGCTCTAGTTTTTGGTACATCTACTCCTTTAGCAGTCTTCTTCATGGTGGCTAGAGGACCATCAGTGACTATGTCCCAAAGCTCATAGTCTTCTCCAATCAAGTGGTCCTTCATCATGTTCTTCCACCAAGAGTAATACTGGCCATTAAAGAGTGGTGGCCTTGCAGTTGATTGACCCTCCCGGTTTCCAGGTGGTGCACACATTTTGATCTTTTTCAAGGTGTTAGCCTTTTCAAGGATAACCTGCTCTGATACCAATTGATGTTTTATACGTCAATACCACACAAGAGGTGGGTGATTTGTGTGGTGTCCAATTTTCGAGTGCAGTCTCTATAGAAGAACCTGGTTCTTCTTGGTGTTCCAAATTCTAGTGTTTGCGGAAAAGTAATTGCAGAAATCAAAGAACATAACAATTTTACGTGGAAAACACCTGGCTCAAAAGGTGAAAAAACCACGACCTACTTCCCAGTAGGATTTTTCCAAACTCTTCACTACCCCTCTGAGCCAAACAACATTTACAAAATAAACTCTTTTGTAATCCTAAGGACTAACTCTAATCCTTTGTGGCAAAATAGCCTCTAACTAATTGCGACAAACTTCAAGTTAACTCTAACTTGATCAATGTGTACCTATTACAATTGCTTTTAGTAAAGCTGAAAGATACAATATTTAATCACCTACTACAAACCAACTAGACTCAAAAGATAACAAATGGAACTGGTTCTTCTAGTTGGTTCAAGTAGATTTTGTGTCGCACAAGGATTCTGCTTGCAAAATTGCTTTGGTAATTTTGCTTTCAGTTCTTGTTTCACTTCTATCTTTATGCGATCAATTCTTCAGCAAGAATGCTCCAATAATTTATAGAATCCGTAGTTGAGATGTTGTTGTTCAGTTCTAGTGCAACTCTTCCTTGGAGGAAGAGTTTGTGTTCATCTCAACTTCCTCGATTGTTTCTGTCCTTGCTGAATTCGAACTCTTTCTTCTTATCACTTTGCAACCTTTTCACTTTAGGAGACAACCTCTTAGTTCATAGATAATTCACAAATCATGTTTATCTCCTGTGCATGTACGCTTCTTGTGCCAATGGGTCTGTTTGATAATGTTTGCCCTGATGGACCTGGTTCAACTGGATAGGCATTTGTCAATCTTCAAAACCATGCAGTGACTTGGTTCAACACTACCCCTTAGGATTGAGTCTTCTATGTTGATTGTAGTCCGTGTACGCGAGGTGACAAGTGCGTACTCGGACTTATTTGCAAATAGCTTGGCCTTTTAGGATTCATAGGTCCTTATATTCCCCGTGTATGAAGTTGCAATTAGGGTGTTCATGGTTCGGTTTTTCCCAACAAAGAAACCAAATCAAGTAATTCAGTTTTTCAAATATTGGAACCAATCGAAACCAATTAAGTCGATTTTTTATTGAATTTGTTTTTGTCGGTTTTTCGGTTATTTATCATTTTTCTTCTTAAATATGGGACATACACTACCAAACGCATATTCCGGCGACTACATTTTCAACATAACACTATCAAATCAATTGCTCTTTGAGAAGTTTATCATTTACCAAGATATATTGATGATAATTGAATAAAATAGTGATGAATAATTTAAGTACTCAATTAAAAATTGATTTATTTTTAGCATGAAATAAAAAATTTTATACTTAGAGAAAGAAAATTACCAATCAAACTAGAATGTAAAGGCAAAGAATTAGATTATTAAATAGCAAAGAACTAGACTAAAAATATAAATGACTAATATATACCATAAAATTTTAGAAACTTTATATAAAAAATATAAATATATATAGATGTAATAATAAATTTAAATAGCTACTTTTATAGTCGGTTTAGTTCGTTTTTTCGATTATTTTTTTTATTGAAACCAAAATCAAACCAGATTTGATCGATTTTTAAAATTCAAAACCAAAACCAAACCAAACCTAAAATGTATCGGTTTTTTTGGTTTGTTTGGTTCGGTTTTTCGGGTTTTTATGAACATCCTTAGTTGTAATTGTTACATTTGAGTTTCTGATTGCTAGTTTCATTTCTTCCTGTTCAAATTAGAAATTACTTGCTTAGTGTTCCTTGTTTCTTATTTGATCTTAATTGACTTAAATGAACACTTTACCTTTCCTACCGTTGTGCCTTATCTTCCTTCATAAACTGCCTACTGACTAGAACTAGTATAATCTCGCCCTACAATTGTTTAGCAGAAATTGGAATATCTATACGTTGGTGTCAAGCGTGCCCGTGAGTCGTTCATTGTGAATTATATGATTTTTTCTTAAAGTTATACTTAGGTTTAGTTGATAATCATCCGCGTTGATGGTATTTCCTTGGTGTTGCCTATTACTGAGCATTGTTCAAACTGAGTTTAATCCGTGAAGCTAATTGTTTAAGTGAGATTGGTTATAGCTGTCTCCCTTGCTGGGATGTTATTATTTCTATTGTTGACTCCCTTGCCGGGACAATATGGTTTCTATTATTGTTCATGCTGTTGATGATGTTGTTTCCATTGTTGACTCCCTTGCCGGGACCGTATAATTTCCATGATTGTTTATGCTGTTGATTCCCTTGTCTGAATGCTATCATTTCATTTGTTTGGGTGAGAAAGAGTGTAAAGCACGAAGGGTGATGCCGTGCCATTGTTTATATTCATTATCATGTGAGGAAAGAGTGTAAATCACGAAGGTTGATGTCGTGCCATATTATTGAAATTAAAAGCACGAAGGGTGATGCCGTGCCATATTATTGAGAGTAAAAGCACGAAGGGTGATGCTGTGCGCAACATTGTGAGTGAGTTCATGGCACGAAGGGTGTTTCCGTGCAGGTGAGGACGAGGGACATGCATTATGATGTGATACTTGTTTTCCCGTGTTTACGTGTGCCCGTACTTTGAGCTGTTATTGTTGTACTTACATATTTGGTGTGCCTTGTTATTCTTGTCATGTACTTGACCTTCATCTCATTGTTGTTGCCCTGTTCATGTCTTTTACTTGTTTAATTTGCTTAATTACGTGCCATATCGGTCGATTTCTATGGGAGGACGAGAGTAAAAGCACGAAGGGTGATGTCGTGCACTTGTTCTATTGGAAACTATGTCTGAAAGACAATTATTGAAAAGTAAAGTTTAATGGCATTCACCTCAAAGAAAACTATATTTGCGAGGTTATTATTTTCCAAAGGTATGTTTGCAAAGCATTTATTGAGAGAAGCTATGTTTGGTAAACATCTACTAGAAAGGTACATGTGAAAAGCTTTTATTGGAAGGAATTTGTGTTCGAGGTTTTCGTTCTGTACAGTATATTTATATATCGTTGGAGGAAGTGTATTTCGAAGAAGGCTTTACTCAAGATGAAATGATTATATTTTTAAAAGCTTTCAATATAAACTTACGATTTAAAGGTTTCACTCGGAGAGTTGATTAAATTGTAGGAGTTGTTGACTAAGGCTTGAGGGGGAAATTATTGCAGTACTGAGTTACTATTGTTTTTAATGTGTTATGGTTTCCGCTTTTGATTTGCACCCCGTCCTTTATTTTGTGTAATATTACGATGTTCTGTGTTATTTGTTGTATCTTCCGTCCGCTTTGTATTTGTTATGTTGATAATTACATGGTGTAGCCATCAGACAGGTGTCATGTCATGTCATTCCTATACGTATGTCTGTTTAATTTATTAGACTAGTGGGTGTCTTGACTAGTCCTCATCATTACTCCACCGAGGTTAGTCTTGATACTTACTGGGCACCGCTGTGGTGTGCTCATGCTACTCTTCTGCACATTGTTTTGTGCAGATCTCAGGTTTTTGCATAGCAGTTGATCGACAGCTAGCAGCGCGGTAGCTGTTGTGGAGACTTGAGGTAAAACCGCTTCAACGTTCGTGGTTTCGGAGTCACTTTCTTACAAGTAGTATTCATACACTGTTGTATTTATTCTGAACAGTGGTATTTAGAGATGTTAGTGTATATTCCTTAAAGCTTATGACTTGTACTTACCGAGTTTTGGGATGATATGTAATGTATAGAGATTCTTATCGAGAAGCATTCAAAGGTTTCAATATTTTATTTATGTTTACTAAATGTTAGGCTTACCTAATCCTTAAGACTAGGTACCGTCACGATACCCTGCGGAGGAAAAATTGGGTCATGATACAAGTGCACCCACACTCTTTGCCACATCAGCGTCCAGGGGATAATGACTCTCAAAAAACCAAGTTGAAGGGGATAATTAAGATCCCAAATAGTTTAAAGCTATAACTAATACTTCGTGTGAAGTTTAAGAGGGTGTTAAAGTACTTTGCCTATCCGACTACTCATTTAATATGCCACGCGTAGAATAGGAGCTAAGATTCGTTTATAACTATGCAGACAAGGTGATGGCTTAGAGATCATGGTAGTAATACTCTTTACATAAAAAGTTCAAAATTATTCTTATCATTTCGTAAATGATTTAAATTTATCGTTCGTCTACTTTTTATCCTAAAATGCTCTCATCGTTATATTTAGAGCGAAATATACTCATAAATATAAAGGCATCAAATGTGAGCCCTAATTTTAATCCGTTGGTAGAATTTTATTGGCTACGTGGTCCTTAGTTTCACTTCATAAATATATGTATGATATACCCGCTTTATTGACCCGTCCCATTATTGTTTCATTTATTTTGTTCTATTTTATGTGAACTTATTTTTTTTTTCCTGTTTTAAAAAGAATGATTCGTTTTCAAATGTAGAAATAATTAATTAGCTTAAACTTCCAACTCTACATTTAATGAACTTTTATAATCACACAAATACTCTGAACCTTTTTTAACTTGTTTAGGATCACAAGACGTCTTCATTTTTTTTAAAATTCGTGATCAATTAAGCAGTTTCACATAAATGAGAACGGAGGGAGTAATTATTAATATTTTGCTTCTTTTTGTTCTTTCTCTTATCACCCAACACCCACTCCCACCCACCTGACCCCCTCCCTTCTTGTTCTCCATGCGCTACCTTCGATCCACTCCCCTTCTTCGTTAATTTCAGTCCACAAGCCACCGCCCCCTCCTCCTCAGTGAACAGAAATGATCTTTTTTTCTTCTTTTTTGTGGGTTTGAATTAGGAGATGTGATACCCTTTAGTATTTTGTTTATCTTTGTGAATTCAGTGCAAAGATCCAATTTTTATTGTTCTTTTTAATCTTGTTTTTTGCTAGTTTGGATACTGATTTGTGATACTTCTTTTTATACTCACTCAGCCTAATCAAATTGGCCTCCTAAGGTCTGTAATTGGTTTTCATGTGCATAAAGATTTGATTTTTGTTATATTTTATATTTTCTTGTATCAAATTGAAACAGGACCAAATTCAGCAAAAATACGGTCTAATTTTTTATTTTTATTTTTGAGTTTTTGAATTTGAATTAGGATCTGTGATACCCTTTAGTCTTGTGTTTATCTTTGTTAATTCAGTGCGAAAAACTGGCTTTCATTGTTCTTTTTTGTCACGATCCAAAACTCGACTTGTCGTAATGACTCATATCATAGTACTAGGCAAGCCGACATCTCAACCATACCAATATTTTTAAAACTCAAATATGCGGAAGTAAGTTTAAATAATTAATTTTTTTACAAAATAGCGGATATAAACCTCGAAACTCAATATAAAATCCTCCCAAAAGACCCGGGTACCACGAAGAACATGAGCACTAAAATATCAACAATATCAACACAATCTAACCAATAGGACACTGTCTAGTAGAACAGTAAAAACAAGACTAAAAGATATAGGAGGAGAGTCAAGGTCTATAGATACCAAAGCAACTACCTCAATGATCTCCAAACTAATGGAATGTCACGAATCAGCAACGTAGTGACCGGAAGCGCCTGGATCTTCACACGAGGTGCTGAGTGCAGCGTGAGTACAACTATAACGATCCGACCGGTCGTTTTGAGAATTTAATCTTCGTTCGGCAGCGTAAGGTCTTGAACAACTTCACATTGTGTATATCGACCTGCGTGCATGGTTGGATTCAGTTACCGGATGATACGAAGTCGAATTGGAAGAGGAATTTTAATTTTGGAAGCTTAAGCGGTGAAATTTGACCGGAGGTTTGACTTTTATGTAAACGGCCTCGGATTAATTTTGGGTAATGTTAACAACTTCGTATGGTGATTTTAGACTTAGGAAAGCGTCCGAAATTGGTTTTGGAGGTCCGTAGAGTAATTTGAGGTAATTCGGCGAAAGTTGGAAAATGAAGAAGTTTGACCACAATTGACTTTTCGGGATATCGAGGTCGGAATGTGATTCCGAGAGTTGGGGTAGCTTCGGGATGTCAATTGGGACTTATCTGCAAAATTTGGCGTCATTCCAGGTTGAATTGATAGGTTTCAGCACAAGTTTAGAAGTTTGAAGATTTGAAAGTTCATAAGTTCGAATTATGGTTTGATTCATCGTTTCGGCGTTGTTTTATATGATGTGAGACCTTTTAGAGACCGATTCCAGAGACGAGGGCATCCCGGAGTAGGATTTTACGCTGTTGAGGTAAGTAACAGTTTTAACTTTGGCTTTGGGGGTATAAACCCGGAGAATTTGATATCACGTGATTGTTTGGAGGTGATACCAACGCTAGGTGACGGACGTGTGGGTGTATACCTCGAGGGATTGAGAATTGGTCCGTCCCGTGAGGATTTAGGCCTAATAGCCATTATCTGTGTTTACGTAGTTACTTATTGTTGAACTTGTTTGCATTCATGTTAGAGATCATGTTTAGGCTTTATTCATGCTCACATTATTTGTACTCAGTCATAGAAATTATTGTACATGTGTACCTCAGTCTCTATTATTTGCTAATAGGTTGTGATACTTGATGTGTGCTGTGTCCCCTTATTTGTTGATGTTGGTGAGGCTAGTGAGGTACATGATTGCGTGAGACAGAGGACCTGATTGTGAGGATACTAATACCATAGCGCGTGAGTTGTCCGTGTAGCACGTGAGTTGACCGTGCAGGTCCAGGTATTGATACCATAGTGTGTGAGTTGTCCGCGTAGCACGTGAGTTAATCGTGCGGATCCAGGTATTGATATGATGGCCTGTTTGTGAGGATATTACTACCATAGTGCGTGAGTTGTCCGCGTAACACGTGAGTTGACCGTGCGGGTCCATGTATTTATACCATAGCGCGTGAGTTGTCCTCGTAGCACGTGACTTGACCCTGCGGATCCGATATTGATATGATGTCACATGAGTTGTCCGTGCTTAGCGCTTGGGCTTTGGGAGCCCTTCCGAAGTCTGTACACACCCCAGTGAGCGCAGAGTGTTGAGTGTATTGAGTGTCGAGTGTTGATTGCTGAGTGCGAGTGCTGAGTGATGGAGTGACATTCCTGTGAGGTTGCATTTACTTTTGTTGTTGTTGCATTTATCTGTTAAATTTCTTTGTAGAATTTACCTGTTTATTTTAAATTGTGAAAATAAATAATTGGATTGTTTTACTTAGCTCGTCTCTACTGCTTAGTTCCTTTGTTATTTTTGTTACTACTGAGTCGGTTGTACTCATACTACACCCTGCACTTTATGTGAAGATCCAGGTGAGTTAGAGCGCGGTGATCGTTGAGTTCAGGCCGGCTATCTGTAGAGATTGCAAGGTAGCTGCTAGCGTCTGCATGACCTTGTTACTCATTTTATCATTTATTCCTTTGGATAGTATTTACAGTTAGACAGTTATAGAACCTAGTTTATAGTTTTAGACGCTCGTGACTTAGTGACGCCCCGATGTTTGGGGCTAGCTTCCGTATCTTTATATCAATTATATTTAGAGTTGATTTATTTATGAGAAATTTAAATGTTGATATTGTTTTATTAAATTCTTAAAAATCAATTAGTAGTAATATTTTGAGAAATAGGCTTGCCTTGTAACACGATAGGCGCCATCACGACATGGTTAGATTTTGGGTCGTGACATCCGACCTCAATTCGAGGTCTAAGTTCCAATTATGCAAAATTTTCTAACTATACCCAAACCCCCAATTTCTACCGTAAACCCTAGATTTTTGATTGAAAAGTGATGAAAAATAATGGGTAATAGAGAAAATAGTTTAGAATCGTTTACCGACACTTTGGGGACGAACTTGTCTCTTGAAAATCGCCTATAAGCCTTCTTAACAACAACAAAAACAACAACAAATCCAGTTTAATCCCAACATGTGGGGTCTGGGAGGGTAGTCTGTACGCAGACCTTACCCATACCTAGTGCGGGTAGAGAAGCTGTTTCCAAAGACCCTCGGCTAAAAAAAAAAACCAAAAATAAAAAAAATAAAATAAAAAAAATAAAAAGTAAAAAATAAAATAAAAATCACATACCGTAAGACAGGATAAATAGTATCCAATAATAGCAACAGGGAATACAATACTTGAGACGAACAAAACTACATACTCTAATAAAATCTATAAGCCTTCTTGGGTTTGAGAATATGAAAGAATGGCCTAATCCCGTTTTAGGTTCTGTTTTAATTCGCTGGACAGGCCTTTATCGCGTTCGCGAAAGACCTGTCGCGATCGCGAAGCAGTGGCCCTATTGGCCTTCGCGTTCGCGAGTCATTCCACGCGTTCGCGAAAGGCATTTCCCTTCAAGCCATCGCATCCGCGACCTAGTGGTCGCATTCGCGTAGAAGACAAGACTCCCCTCCCCCAGGTCCCACAACTCATCGCGTTCGTGGAAGGCTGGTCGCGTTCGCGAAGAGTACTACCCCCCAGTGCTTCACGTTTGCGTCCATTACTTCGCGTTCTTGAAGAAGAATTTCTCCCTCAACAAATTTACTCTCCGCGTTCGCGAAGAACAACAAACATGTGCACCAGAAACAATTATAACAACATGATTTTATAAGTCCGAATCACCTCGTAGCCTACCCGAAACTCACCGGAGCCCTCGAGGCTCCGAACCAAACATGCACGCAAGGCTTAAAACATCCTACAGACTTTCTTGTGCGATCAAATCACTAAAATAATACCTAAAACTACGGATTTAGCATCAAAACTCATGAATTCCTCAAGAACATTTCAAATTCACTATCTTCTCAACCGGACATCCGAATCACACCAAATAAACTCCGATTTTGACCAAATTTCACAGACATGACATATATGTTATAATAGACCTGTACAGGGCTCCGAAACCAAAATACGGACCCGATACTAATGAGTTCAAACATTAATCAATTTCTTTAGTTCCTTTAAATTTCAGTTTAACAATTCTCATCAAAAATTTATTTCTCGAGCTAAGGACCTCAGAATTTGATTCCGGGCATACGCCCAAGCCCCATCTTTTACTACGGACTTCCGAGACCGTCAGAACACGGGTTCGAGTCCGTTTACTCAAAATGTTGACCAAAGTCAACAAAAAATAAATTTTAACTCTCAAAATTTATTATTTCATATAATTCACATTAAGGCTTTCCGGATTCACGCCCAGACTGTGCACGCAAATTGAGCTGAATAAAAATAGTGTTTTTAAGACTAACGAGTATGGAATGGAGTTTTAAATCATAAGATGACCCTTTGAGTCATCACAATCTCCACCTTTTAAACAAACGTTCGTCCTCGAACGGATATAGAAATGTACCTGAACTGGCTAACAAGTGTGGATATCTACTCCGCATGTCCGACTCGGACATCCAAGTAGCTACCTTAACAGGTTGACCTCTCCACTGCACTCGAACTGAAGGGTAACTCTTTGACCTCAACTGACGAACCCGCCGGTCTAGAATGGCTACTGGCTCCTCCTCATAAGTAAAATCCTTGTCCAATTGGACAACGCTGAAATCTAACACGTGGGACGAGTCACCATGATATTTCGGAGCATAGACACATGGAATACCAGATGAACTGAGGATAACCCTGGAGGCAATACAAGTCTATAGGCTACCTCCCCAACTTTCTCGAGGATCTCAAATGGCCCGATGTACCTAGGGCTCAACTTGCCCTTCTTCCCAAATCTCATGACACCCTTCATGGGCGACACCCGAAGTAATGCCCTCTCTCTGACTATGAATGCCACATCACGAACCTTACAGTCAACATAACTCTTTTGCATGGACTGAGCTGTACAAAGTCGATCCTGTATAATCTTGACCTTGTCCAATGTCTGATAATCCGCAATGTTAAACTTCACAGCTCATATGAATCAACCAGATGCCAAGTTCCGTTGCACTCATACATGATTCACTAGGTGATCTCTCAATACGTCCGCATCTTTAGTCGGAGTCACATAAACTTTCCACCACCTCTTGGTGGAATCCGTCATCTGAAACACAGAAAAATCAACCCCATTGCTTTCAACTATTCCCATGTTCTACAATACTTCATAGCAGCGGTAAAAGAAATCATGTGGGTCCTCAAAAGATGTACCACTTAAATGGATTGGAAATAGTTTGGTAAACTTGTCCAACCTCAATAAACGGACTAGTGCGTTCTGCAACACTGGAGTAGCTATGAATTCTTCTGGAACCTGAACTGGTCAAACATGTACCGACAGAGCTAGAACCTCCGCTTCTAGATCCACTTGAGGTTCTAAAATATGTGCTGATGTTAGAGCTCTAGACTGATCTCTACCTCTGCCTATTCCCCTAATTGTAGCTTTCATTGGGGCTCCATTTCTTGTCTGGTTGTAGATGCATTGCGTATTGTCGAGATTTGCAAGAGAACAAGAATAGACGAGTTCAATCATTAATGATAGAATAAATTCGGACGATAGAGTAGAATAGAAGTGAAATTTTCCTAACTTTATAGCCTCTGAGAGATAAGTACAAACGTCTCCGTATCGATCCCTCAGACTCTATTAAGCTTGTTCGTGAATTGTGAGACCTAGGCAACCTAGTTCTCCGATACCAACTTGTCACGACCCGAATTCCCACCGTCGGGACCGTGATGACGCCTAACGCTATTCTTTCTAGGCAAGCCAACATTAGAGGGTTCAACATTTAAAACAATTAAAACATATACGAAGTTTAATACTATCCAATAAATGATACCAAAAATAATGTATGAAATAATAAAACGATACCACGAAACTAATGTTAATATCTAGCTACCCAGGGTTTGGAGTCACAATTCACGAATTACTAAGAATTACTAAAAGTATTTGCCTGAAAGAAAATATATATAATTATTTTTGAACTAGATAAAACAACAAATGAATAATAAGGAGAAGACTCCAGGAATCTGCGAATGTCTGCAGATCTACCTCGTGTCTCCGTGCGAATAATCAGCTATATCGCGAACTCAGCTCGGTCCTAAACCTGGATCTGCACAAGAAGTACAGAGTGCAGTATCAGTACAACCGACCCCATATACTGGTAAATGTCGAGCCTAACCTCGGCGAAGTAGTGATGAGGCTAGGATAGAACACCACATAAAAACTTGGACAGAATAATCATGCTAATAGAAATAACAGCAAATAAGGAATTTAAAATAACAAATAATGGGAAGAGAACATGCAGTGGGGAGTTACAACGTAAGGAGTGAGAAAACAAAAAGACAGAAAAAAACAATGATAACCAAACAAATTAAGCAATTAAATTAGGAAGGAAGTTTGCACGGCATCACCCTTCATGCTTTTACTCTCAGCCTCACCATATAATGAATTAAGAATGCACGACATCACCTTTCATGCTTTTACTCTCGTCCTCACTAGATTATAAATAATAACGCACGACATCAACCTTCGTGCTTTTACTCGCAACCTCACAATATAAGTAAATTATACACGGCATCACCCTTCGTGTTTTACACTCTTCCTCACCATATTAATAATTTATGCACGACATCACCCTTCGTGCTTTACAATCTTCCTCACCATTTAAATAAATTATGCACGGTATCACCCTTCGTGCTTTACACTTTTCCTCACCAGTCACAGAAACATTAACAACATATAAAGAGGAATTTCGCAAGAAATCAGTATCTCATCATAATTACTTTCACAATTTAACATCTCAATCTCAAATAAATATTCACAATATTACCCATCTCGGTGGAGCCGGATACAAATCTTCAAACATCTCAATAGCAACAATAGGCATAAATAATAAGCCTTAAGACAACAAGAATAGCGAGAATGAACTTTCACTTGCATGTTATGACTCGACCACAACGTATAGGTACTCGTCACCTCACCTATACATTGTATTTAATAGCAAAACAAGTAGCAAGTAGTCACACAACACCTATTCCCTCAAGCTAAGGTTAGACACAACACTTACCTCGATTCCGCAGGCCACTCACTGCTCAAGTACTACTTTTCCTTTAGAATTCACCTCCAACCAACTCGTATCTAATAATAATTAGTGCTAAAGGAATTAACTTTAATGCAAAATCATTGTTTTCCTAAGTTTTCCCCAAAAAAGTTAAAAACCGACCCCGGGCCCGCTTGGTCCAAACTTGAGGTTCGGATCAAAATCCGTTTACCCATTCATCCCGAGCCAGAATATGTAGTTAGTTTCGAAATCCGACCTCAATTAGAGGTCTAAATTCCAACTATGCAAAATTTTCTAACTCTACCAAAACCCCCAATTTCTACCGTGAAAACACTAGAGTTTTTATTGAAAAGTGATGAAAAACAATAGGTAATGGAGAGAAAATGGTTTAGTATCGTTTACCAACACTTTAGGGAAGAACTTGTCTCTTGAAAATCTCCTCTAAGCCTTATTGGTTTTGAAAATATGAAAGAATGGCCTAATCCCGTTTTAGGTTCTATTTTAATTAACTGGACAACCCTTCATCGCGTTCGCAAGAGGCCTGTCTCGATCGCGAAGCAGTGGCCCTATTGGCCTTTGTGTTCGCGAATCATTCCACGCGTTCGCGAAAGGCAGTTCCCCCCAAGCCATCCCGTTCGCGACCTAGTGGCCGCGTTTGCATAGAAGATAAGAATCCCCTCCCCCAGGTCCCACAACTCATCGCATTTGCGAAAGGCTGGTCGCGTTCGTGAAGGGTACCCCCCCCCCTACTGCTTCGCGTTCGTGAAGAAGGATTTCTCCCTCAGCAAATTTATTCTCCGCGTTCGCGAGAGAAGCTTCGCGAACGCGAAGAACAACTCACATGTGCACTGGAAAACAGTTATAACATCAGAATCTATAAGTCCGAATCACCCCGTAGCCTACCCGAAACTCACCCGGGCCCTCGGGGCTCCGAAACAAATATTCACGCAAGTCTAAAAACATCCTATAGACTTGCTTGTGTTATCAAATCGCTAAAATAACACTTAAAACTACGGATTTAGCATCAAAACTCATGAATTCCTCACGAACATTTCAAATTCAATATCTTCTCAACCGAACGTCTAAATCACGTCAAATAAACTCCGATTTCTATCAAATTTCACAGACATGACATATATGTTATAATAGAATGGTACCAGGCTCTAGAAATAAAAATACGAGCCCGATACCAACGAGTTCAAACATTAATCAATTTCTTTAATCCTTTAAATTTCAGTTTAACCATTTTTATCAAAAAATTATTTCTCGAGCTAGCAACCTCAGAATTCGATTCCGGGCATACGTCCAAGTTCCATATTTTACTACGGACCTCCCGGGACCGTCTAAATACGGGCCCGAGTCTGTTTACTCAAAATGTTGACCAAAGTCAACAAAAAAATAAATCTTAACTCCCAAAAATTATTATTTCATATATTTTTACATAAAGGCTTTCTGGATTCACGCTCAAACTGCGCACGCAAATCGAGATGAATAAAATAATATTTTAAGGTTAACGAGTCCTGAATGGAGTTTTAAATCATAAGATGACCCTTTGGGTCATCACAGATGGGGTGATGAGAGATTCAGGTGACGTACTGTTCGAGGTTCGGGTCCGCTATCGCTGTTATTACATAAAAAATAAAAGCAATGATCACAAAAAAAATTAAAGAAAAATACAAATCCTATCTTCTGCTTGTCTCAAATCTTCCTTGAATCTTTGCTTGAATCTTCAACATGAGACTGAAAATCAACCTTATTCCTCAAGTGGGCATCCTGCTGCTTGAACTTGAAGGAAAGTGAAATTGACCTTATTCTTCAGGGGGAGCTCTTGGTGCCTCTCTAACTTGAATCGAAAATTGACAGCTGACCATGTTTTTCAGGCGTCGTCCTGGTGCTTCCGACTTGAACTTGAAATAAGCTTGAATTTGAAGTAGGCCTGCACTTATAAACCTGCATTTTCAGGTGAGCTCCTGCTTCTTAAACTCAAAAATTAAAAGTTTACCATGTTCTTCAGGCGGGATCCTGCTACTCGAACTTGAAAGAAACTGAAAGTTAACCTTGTTCTTCAGGCGGGCTCATGATGGTTCTATGATTTGAACTTAAAACCAATTTCTGAAATATTGACGCTCGTTTTCCAGGTGGGTGCCTACAATCAAAACAAACAAAAAAAATTGCTATCCCAATTTGCACTAGGATGATTTTCGAGATGTTACAAAACTGTAAATCACGTATGCTACTGATGAAGGATGCAATGATGAGAGTGAAACTAAAGACTCGACTAGGATGTGCATCACCTGAGAGTAAAATTGTCAAACTTGGACTAGGAAGTACGTCTCCTAAAAAGTATAACCTGAAAGACCAAGATTAGGAAGTGCGTCTCCTAGGAGTGAAAATTGAATGACTCTTACTAGGAAGTGCGTCTCCTAGGGTGAACATGAATAAACCAAACTAGGAAGTGTGTCTCCTAGGGTGAACTCGAACAACTCAAACTAAGAAGTGCATCTCCTAGGGATGAAATCTCAATTTAGAAAGCGCGTCTCATAAAAAGAACAACCTGAAAGACCCAAACTAGGAAGAGCGTCTCCTAGAGGTGAAAATTGAATGAACCAAACTAGTAAGTGTGTCTCATAGGGTGAAATTGAACAACTCAAACTAAGAAGTGCGTCTCCTATGGGTGAATTCTCAATTTATGAAGTGCGTCTCCTCAAGGTATAACCTAAAAGACCCAGACTAGGAAGTGCGTCTCCTAGGGGTGAACCTTCAATGACTAAAACTAGGATGTGTGTCTCCTAGGGTGAACTTGAACACCTCAAACTAGGAAGTGCGTCTCCTAGGGGTGAAACTTGAACGACTCAAACTAGGAAGTGTGTCTCCTAGGGATGAACCTAAATGACCCAAAACTAGGAAGTGTGTCTCCTAGGTGCGAGATTGAGCTTGAGGAAAACTATAAACTAAGCTTGGCTGACCTTATTCTCTAGGCGGGACCCCTGAACTCAGGGAAAGCTAAAGATTAACAACTTAAGGAAACTAAAACTGACCCTATTCTCCAGGGTGGACTCCTGAACTAGGGAAAACTAAAGATCAACAATTAAAACTTAAGAAAACTAAAATTGGCCCTATTCTCTAGGAGGGACCCCTGAATTCAAGGAAAGCTACAGATTAACAACTTAAGGAAACCGAATTGACAACTTAGGGAAAACTAAGATGCAACCCTATTTTCCAAGCGGGACTCCTTAACTTAACGAAAGCCAAAGATTCCTCTCAACTAGATTCTTCTCAACTAGGGAAAATGTCAGGGGTATGATCTTCTCAATAGACTTTGTGTTAGCAGAAATGAGGCATTACACCTGAAAAATTCAAGCTTCCAAGCTTTGGTATTAACATAGCCTTCATCCCTAATTCAGACAAAGAAAACGTGTGATTTTAAAACATGGTGGTTAGTTTGTGACCTTGACTTTGAGGGTGACTTCTTGTCACGACCCCAAACCAACCCGTCGTGATGGTACCTATCGTGAAACTAGGCAAGCCAAATATTTAACCATTTAAATACATCAAAAGCTTTGTAAAATACTGAAGCAATTAATATTTAAGGAAAACCTTTTAAAAACAGAATTATATTCGCAACTCGATACAAATCTCTCCCAAAATCAGGGTGTCACCGAGTACATGAGCATCTAAATAGGGGATATAGTCTCCTACAATGTCTAGGGAATAAGAACTGAACATAAATAAAGATAAGAAAGGGGGGGG
>ML246927.1:4934-23458 GCA_005239495.1 Nicotiana undulata
CGTGCCATGATTCACATTGATTATAAGCACGAAGGTTAATGTCGTGCCATGATTTACATTTATTATAAGCACGAAGGCTAATGCCGCACCATGATTCATATTGACTTACATTGTACATTGCATTGTGAGGAAGAGAGTAAAAGCACGAAGGGTGATGTCGTGCCATGATTTATACTATTTCACATCATACATCGCATTGTGAGGAAGAGAGTAAAAGCACGAAGGGTGATGCCGTGCCATTATTTACATTTCTGGTATTTATACTTGTTTCGTTAGCTATTGTGTTAAATTGCGTCCCTTGTTTACTTGTATATGTCAATTGAACTGCTTCATTTCACTTGTTCCCCTTTACTGCTCCCGTATCCTTTACTTGTCTGTTTATCTCTGCCTTGTATTATCCCTGTTACCTGCGGTAGAATAGGCCATGTTATCGCTATTGTCAAGTCTAGCCTCGTCACTACTTCGGCCGAGGTTAGGCTCGGCACTTACTCAGTACATGGGATCGATTGTACTGATACTACACTGCACTTCTCAATGTTGTGCAGATCCCGCTTCCGGACCCAGTGGACCGCCCCGAGGGAGTCACCTTCAGCCCACACCGAGTTTCAAGGTATACCGCTGGCGTTCGTGGGCCTTGGAGTCTCTCATGTTCATTAGTTCTCCTATTGTCTTATTTCTTCGGTAGCTCCAAAGACAATTATGTATTTCTTTTCAGACTCTGTATTTAGCACTTTATTTAGACTTGTGACACCCCGGTTTTGGGCTTATGCGATGTTATGTATTTTATTATTTCACTTTGCATTTTGAATTTGTATTACATTACCGCCGTTAAGGATGTTAAGGTGTTTTGTTATTCTGTTCTGTTTTGAAAGATATTAACTCTACTACTGTTAACTTGGGTTGAATTTGTTGGAACTACCTGGATACGTTGGCTTGTCTAGCGGGTTCAACGTTAGACGCAGTCGCGGTCTGAAGGGTGGGATTTCGGGTCGTGACAAAAACAATTCTAGAAAAGGAAAAAGAGTACACATGTTTAAACATACGCCTTTTGGTTGCCTCGTTAAAAAACTTGCAAGGAAAACCCAGTGGGATAAAATCTTGTAAGGGAAAAAGAGTGCAACGCGCATTAACTCCCCCTGGCGAGAGCATCAATTCACATCCTTGAGCCTTCGCATCCCAATCTTGTGCACTAGCTTCTTGAAGGTTGACGTCAGCAGAGATTTGATGAATAAATCATCCATATTAACTTCAATGAATATGTTGCACTTTGAAAATCCTCGTTATCACATCATCATGCTTATAATTTTAGCAAGATAGAAATGTGCACAACTTGCACTTAGGATGTAGTACTTCATGACCAAGAATTCTATATGCTTTAAGCAATATCCTTCAGGGATTGTCATATTAATTAAATCATAAAATCCATATGAATGAACTTTAGATGCATATAAAGTTTTATGTCATGCTTGACATAAGATAGATAAAAGTGATTGCACAAACTATTGACTTTATACTTTCAAATGTTTGAACTGTAGGTCCAAAACTATATGTCTTTCATAAGAAACAAATTCTATTCGAATTGTGTTTTTTTCATTTGGCCAATATTTTTGTTTCCATATTCAACGGACTTAAGATCCTCATGTATACTTAGTGCTATGAAAGATGTCGTCAATGAATATTTTATATCGGTTGCAATATTTTTTTCTTCTTCATAAAGACATAACATATAGATCTCTTCATTCATATTTTCAGGTACCTGAACCTCTCTTGAGATTTTATGAAGTGTTATGTCATGTGATCTTCTAGATCACTTGCCTAATTTATTATGATCATTTTGATCATTTGCTCATCTTCTTTATCAAGAAGTTTATTTGAACCGATTTGTCTATACGCTTTAAGCATACCATAGACTTTGTCCTTCTAGGACATAATAGGAGCACTTGTAATGAGAATATAGTTACTTTCTTTGGGTCAGCAAATGCGTCTGGCATGCTTTGCATTGTAGATGAATTATCTTTTTATGAACTTGAAGCCCATATTATCTTATTCGAGGATCTAGATGTACAAATGATAATTCTTTCCACGTAACGTTTTCTCAACTGTTTATCATGTCTCCCCCTCATGTTAGAAAAACTAACTTTCTTCCTCAATTTTGGGAACCCATCTTTGTGCATTATGGTGTTAATCAAAATATACACTGCACATCAATAATAATAAGATGAAATTATTTGGTTCCTGACCTTGAACCACTTGTGAGGGGAGAATGTAATAGACTTTCGTGTATAACATATATCAAACTGATAAAGATAACTTTGTTCTCATAAGAAATTGTTTAGCCATTAAGTGTAGGCACTCAATAAATCATTTTGCTAAACCAATTGTGATGTAAACCAATTTATCAAGATGAACTATCTTGAATAGACAATCTGGAAATTATGCTCTAAATTAAATTATTGAGCAAGTTACTTCGCAAACACCATATTGCAGGTTAATAATAATCGCACATGTAACCATTTAGTAGATGCATCTTATGTGGTATACATGACAGGTGAATGAGCCCATATTCACTTTTGATATTTTTAGCATTCATGAGATTCAATCCCAATTTTAGTTGGTACATTAATTAATGAGAACAAGCAACATAAGAGAATTCGTAAAGAACTTTCTAGTTCTTTAATATTTACCCATGTGAATTCTCTTTCATTTTTGCACATCATACTTAAATTGATATGGATAAACCAATTATGCCAAATGAATAAATTATCAATATTGATAAAGTTCAGGTTGACACCACGACTTGTGCAATTATCAATTAACTCCAAGTTTATTATGATATGGATTTTTATATCAATAAACATCCACTTTATTGTTTCTTTTATATGTGTAGTACAAACTGGAGAATAAAGCGGGTAACTTTAACATACATATTACCCTGCTGCAAGTTGTAGTAATAGAAGATATTAAATCTTTCCTTTATTTATAATCTCAGTACAACCAATCGCTTTCGCGAATACTTTAGAAACTCAATAAGTTTCTTTGAGACTTACTACAACATAATAAATTGACATGATAATCAATTGTATTCCTCCAAAATAGTAATAATTGGCTCTTCCATAGCTCTCAATTAATGTGGTACTACCACATATTCATCAACATCCATGTGGTGAATATCACTTTCAAGGAGAAAGTTATAAATTATGGTCATTGTCAAAATTATATGCAAGATCTGTTTCTTGCATTAGTGTTATCCTTTAGTAATCACATTGCCAAAATATTTTGGCGTACAATAGGTACATGACCACGTATCATTCATGCCATAATAATGACATTATTTTCTTATATCATCTCAAACCTCCTTTTATAGGTGAGTGTGGTCACTACCACTAGCACGTTCATACTCTTCCAAGAATGAATACGTATTCATAAATCAGATGTTGTGACATTCTCATCATGAATGGACCATAATCATCTATATGTGCTTTACAAAATCTCATGTCAAATCGATGACATATATTATTTTCAAAGAGTGAAAGATTATTCTGAGAATTCTTATTATTCTCATTATCACAAATATGACGGTTATAATTTCGTCTATTACCACGTCCACATCCATTATACTTTCATGGTAATAATTTGTCTTCTTTCAAACTTATCACATATTGCTATCACATTCTCTTAAGGGGAATGAGAATGAAGCAAATTCAATGGGATGAGTTTTCACTTTTTTCCCCACAATCATACATGAATTTGATTATGACATGACATAGAAATTTTACCACTTTGGTGGTTATAATTTCTTACAAACTCTATAGGAGTTATAATCAAAGTTTATTATCTTTGCTTGCATTTAAAATCAAATTATCGAATTTTAAGAATTTAAAAGAGAAAAATAAAGTAAAATACTTACCTTAAATCCAGAATTTAATCATGAAGAAAGTTCATGGAGAATTGACAATCATCATGCTCAATCTCAAAGCTTTTACTCAATTGGTTAGAGTCTCGTGCTAATAACGTGTTATGAAACAATAAAAGAACAAGAACAATATTGCAGAGGGAGAGGGAATTCTTATTGAATTTTGGGATGAATTACAATGGAATAAAACCCCTCTATTTATAGGAAAATAGTGACTTAGCTACCAAGTAAAATCCCTAAACGTGTTATAAAATAATAAAAGAACAAGAACAATATTGCAGAGAAAGAGGGAGAGGGAATTCTTATTGAATTTTGGGATGAATTACAATGGAATAAAACCCCTCTATTTATAGGGAAATAGTGACTTAGCCACCAAGTAAAATCCTTAAATCTCTCTAAAATATAACAATTCACCTTAAATAGAATTGTATTTATAACCGGCATCAAATTCATAACTTATTTTAGTTGCTATATTCACATTAAATACTTATAAAAATTTAATAAATTTTCTATAAAAATTACTGAATTGGTTCAAATCTAGACATAATACTCTAGCTCCGACCTAGTATCTCACATGTACTTGCTACTATTGTTTTCCTCCCTCGGCGGCGGAAATTCCTAGCCAGCAGCCATGAGCCAACCACATGTCTCTGACCCCTTGCACAATTAATACTACTTTGTAATCTAATAACCTATACAGACGGCACGGAGGTAGAGTGCGGATGGCGGGTTTGATCGAATCAGTAACTTTTGTTCAAATTATATATTTTAAGGAATTTATTGAATATGTATAACTTATTAGTTTAGAATATAATAATTTAAAATATTATAATTTCAAAACCCATAAGGTTCGAATCCAGGCTCTGTTTCTGTACGTATACATACAGAATAATAAATAAATAAAAAACTGTTCTTTAATTTGTTGTTATTTGCATGTTCCGGTCAATACACGTCTAGTATGATATTATTAAATTACTACACCAATTATATTGCTATGTGCTTAGTTGTTTGTTAAGTGTCCTTATTCTGGTTGTTATCTTTTTCTTTTATTTATTAATGATAATGATAATGATGTAGGCAACGGCGAAATAAAAACTCTAACAAGAAATCCGAAAAGAAAAAAAAGAAAAAAAAAACAAACTTGCACGATGAATAAACAAACATTCGACTATCAAGAAGATGCAACAACTTATAATAATAATAATAATAATAATAATAATAATAATAATAATAATAATAATAATAATAATACATTCGAACCCCTTGTATACGGTCATAACTTGGCACACCTGATTTTGTTTAATTAATCGAGACCATGATGGTAGATCGAGGATCGGTCCCGTGTTATATCAGACCGAGACATGGAGGTGTGCTACCAAGCTCAGGATTCAAAGTACCAATCGAGGTCGAGACTACCCAAGATTGAGGTCGAACGGAATAGACATCGAGCGAGACTGAAGAAAACCTATTAACAGAAAGCCGAGACATCCGTGACTGGGCAAGGATCGTAGCGGAGATCTCGGCACGAATCAAATCAAGAACGGTTATTCAGGCAATCATTATATTTCCTTCCGTATTTAGAATTGTACCATAAGTAGAATTCCTCTACTATATAAAAGAGGGTTCTAATCATTTGTAATCATCTAATTCTCGCATATCAAAGCAATACATGTAATGACCCGGTCCGTCGTTACGTAAAACCTGCATTATAATTGTTGTTATTGACTTGTTATAGATTGATTATACTGTATTTGATGTATTAGCGTTGATAGGCTTAAAATCGAATGGTTGTAGTGAGAGTTCAGTCAATTAGCCTTTAAAAATAGCCTTAAAATGGGAAAAGCCAACTGAGAATTGACTTATTGGTAAACGACCTCGGAATGCAGATTTTATGGTTTGAATAGCTTTGTTAGGTGATTTGGGACTTAGGAGTATGTTCAGAATAATTTTGTGATGTCCGGTGTAGAATTAGGCTTGAATTGGCGAAAGTTAGTTTTTGGTGATTTCCGGCCGACAGTGGAAAATAGGATATAGGGGTCAGAATGGAATTCCGACAGTTGGAACATGTTTGTAATGTCATTTTGGACTTGTCTGCAAAATTTCAGATCAATCGGAGTTGATTTGGATAGTTTCGGCATCATTGGTGGATTTTAGAAATATCAAAGTTCTTAGGCTTGGTGAATTTGGTGTTTTGATGTTAGTTTTGGTGTTTCGAGAGTGCAACTAAGTTTGAATGATGTTATGGGATATGTTGGTAAGTTTGATTGGGGTCCCGAGGGGCTCGGGATTGATTCCGGGTGGCTAACGTGCATTTTTAGACTTAGAACAATTGCTGGTTTTCTGGTGTCAGTGCAGCAGATTTTTACTCTCTGCAATCGCGTGAAGAGAGCCGCGATCGCATAGAGAATTTTGAGAGGGGGCAGAATTTACACTCTGCGATCGCATATGTGTGCCCGCGATCGCAGAGGTCGAGCAGGTAAGCGAGTGCGGTCGCGTGAGGAAGAGTGCGATAGCGTAGGGTAATTATAGGCGCGTGGGGTCGATGGTCAAAAGCACTGTGCGATCGCGTGCCTGGGGCTGCGATCGCGGAGGTCGAAGTGAGTGCACTATGCGATCGCAGGGGAAAAGCTGCGATCGCGGAGAATAATTAACTGGGCAGTATTTAAATATTTTCTCCGCGGCTTAAACCCCTTTTTACACCATTGTTGTACGGAAAAGAGCTCTTGGGGGCGATTTTGAAGAGGGAAATCCTTGTTCTTCATTGAGGTAAGTGTTCTAGTCATTAAAACACGATTACGGGTGATTATAGAACATAAAACCAGTGTAACTTCATGGAAAAATCAATAGAAAAATGGGGTTTTAGGGCTTGAGATTTTGAGACATTCAAGGGTCGATTTGAGGGGTCAAACGAACTCCGATTTTTGTATTCTTTATATGTACGGACTCGTGAGAGGACGAAGAACACTTTTGTATAAAAATTTTTGAGTTTCGGGATGCGGGCCCGGAGGTCGGGTTTTGACTGGTTTTGGATTTTGAGTTAAATTCGATATTTTTCAATTGGAATTCGTTCCTTAAGCATATATTGATGATAAAAATCTGAACTTGGTAGATTTGGAGCCTTCGGAGGTCTATTCACGAGGCAAGCGTGTCGTGGAATAATTCTGGGCTAGTTTTGAGGTAAGTAATGTCTTTAAATCCTGTCCTGAGGGTATGAAACCCCGGACTATGCACCCTTTCACGGGTTTTGAAATGCAAAGGTTGAAACTTTGGAGATATATTTCCTATTTAGGGGACTATTGAGTTGCGAAACCGATTTTTAAGCCTTTTCTTAAATAGTATTTATATATTATGATATGTTTTGGGCTGTAAGCCATGTTTGGGGCCTAGTGCCGATCTGTTTACCCCTTGCGGAATGTGTTTACTATATTTTCCTCACTGGTATGTTATGATTTTTCACTCAGTCTTTTATGTGATATTGTTTTGACACTCAGAGTATTTTGATACTACTTCTTGAAAATAAAACACTATTTTGGGTCGAGAACCCGGTATATTTATGGCCTGAATGGCAAATTGAAAGTGTCTGACTGAGTGAGGATGCTGGCCTATATTGAGAGGATGTTATGATATGAGTGAGGCTGCGGGCCAATATTGTGTGTGATTTATGTCATGATGTGGCCTATTATAGCGCTTCGGCTGTAGGAGCCCCTCCGGAGTCTGTAACACACCCCTAGTGAGCGCCGGTACCGATTGAGTGATGCCTGCGGGGCTTATGATGAGTGATTGTGAGGATTCCTGATAGGTAGAGTGATTGTGAGGTTGCCTGATGGGCAGAGTGATGGTGAGGTGGCCTGATGGGCAGAGTGATTGTGAGGTTGCCTGATGGGCTAATACTGAAAGATATTGTGATGAGAAATGATTATGGCCCGCGGGGCGGTTTTATGAAGATTTTTATCGAGTTTTCGAACTATGATTTACTTCGTTTTCAAACTAGTTTTTACTGAGAATTTTACTAAGATATACTGATATAGTACTTGTTTTCAAAGGATTTCTGGAAACTGATTTCGAACTTATTATTTGATGAATACTACATGGTGACTTGGTGTTTTACTGGTTTTTGTGGAATTGTGTACCTGTGTTGTGTGTGTTTGTATTACTCAGACTGTGATTTATTTTCATTACTACTGAGTTGGCGTACTCATAAAGACTCCCTGTGCCTCTGTGCACAAATTCAGGTACCGATTTGGAGCAGTAGTTGCCTTGTTCGTTAGCAGCTGTTCACGGGATTTCGAGGTAGCTGTCCAGCGTCCACAGCTTCTCCATTTCCCTTCCTTATTTAGCTTTAGTACTTGAATCAGAGACATATATTATAGTTTTTGCAGAGTTAGATTTATTTCTTCTTAGATGCTCATGACTATTGACTCCAGTTCTTGGGAGGTTTGTTAGACTATTATTGGGACGTTAAGACTTAACTATATTACTTGATGCTATGGTTGCATGCTTGTTATTAAATTGTGAACTATTATAATTGAAAAAAAGCGTAGTAATGTGATGGTTGGCTAGCCTAGTTCCACGATAGGCGTCATCACGGCCTGTTAGGATTTGGGGTCGTGACAAGTTGGTATCAGAGCTCTAGGTTGCATAGGACTCAACGGTCATGAGCAGGTTCAGAGAGTCTTGTGGATCGGTACAGAGACGTATGTACTTATCTTCGAGAGGCTATAGAACTTTTAGGAAACATCTCTATTTTCTTGAACTCTTTCGTCCCAATCTATTAATTCTTGAAATCTAAACATACGTTGTTTCATTCTCTCACAGATGGTGAGGACACGCAATATCGATCAGGGTGACCAGACACAAGCCAGACCCACAAGGGGTCGAGGCCGTGGTAGAGGTAGGGGACCAGCCCAGGCAGCAGCCGGGGTAGTACCGCAGGATCCCCCTATCGTTCAGGACTAGGTTCCCGCCGATGGTGCTCCAGCGGGATAGGCTCAGGCACCGGCAGTGCCTATTGTTGTTCCGGGTCTTCAGGAGACCCTGGCTCAGATATTGACGGTGTGTTCCAGTTTAGCTCAGGCAGTTGCTATGTCCACTACTGCCAATACAGCTCAGACCGGGGGAGGAAATCAGACTCCAGCTGCCCGGACACCTGAGCAGGTTGTACGGGGTATTCAGGAACCAGGAGTAGCCCCAATTCAACCGGTTGCTCCAGCTCAGGATTTTGTGGTCGCTGCTATGCCAGAGGATGAGCAGCGCCGGTTGGAGAGGTTCAACAGACTTAAGCCTCCGACCTTCAGTGGCACAGAGGATGAGGACGCCCAAGGTTTTCTTGATAAATGCCAGAGGATATTACGTACTGCGGGTATTTTGGAGACCAGTGGGGTCTCGTTCGTTACATTTCAATTTGCGGGTGCTGCTTTTACTTGGTGGGAGTCATTCGAGAGGCGTAGGCCGGTTGGTTCAGCACCTCTCACCTGGCAGCAGTTCTCCACGATCTTTTTGGAGAAATATGTTCCTCAGTCCCACAGGGAGGAGCAGCGCAGGCAGTTTGAGCAGCTGCGCCAGGGAGAATTATCAGTCACCCAGTACGAGATGAGGTTTTCTGAGTTATCCAGACATGCGTCTGAGATTGTCCCTAGTGACAGGGAGAGGATTGGAGGTTTGTAGATGGTCTCTCGTATCAGCTTCGGATTTTGATGACCAGAGAGAGGGTGTCTGGAGTCACATTTGAGCGGGTTGTTGATATTGCTCGGGATATTGAGTCAGTTCGTAGGCAGGATCATGAGGAAAGAGAGGTCAAGAGGCCTAGGGGATCAGGTAATTTCAGTGGTGCCCCTCCCGAAGGGAAATTTCAGCCTAACAGAGGTCGTTCATTTAGACCTCCACCGCTAGTTCGCCCAGCTTACAGTGGTGTGTTGTCGGGGCAGGATCCTCGCAATTCTCATCAGGGACGTTCATCTTTTAGTGCCCTTCCAGCTCAGAGCTCCGCCCGAGCATCATCTTATCAGGGTTCTTCTATGCATGGTTCGTCTGGTGGTTATCATGGTGGCAGGGGTTTTCGTCAGTTTTCATCTCCAGCTCTAGGTAATTGTTATGAGTGTGGAGAGTTCGGACATGAGTGGAAGCTGTGTCCCTGTCGTCCTGGTAGTTCAGCTCAGCAGAGGGTTCAGCCCTGGGCTTCAGCCGCGGTTATTTCACCACCTACCCAGGCCGCTAGGGGTGGTGGTCAGGTAGCTAGAGGCCGCCTTAGAGGGGGAGATCGAGAAGGTGGAGGCTAGCCACGTATTTATGCACTTCCGGCTAGGCCTGATGCTATGGCCTCAGATGCGGTGATTACAGGTACTATTTCAGTTTGTCACAGTGATGCTTTGGCTTTATTTGACCCTGGTTCCACGTACTCTTATGTCTCATCCTATTTTGCTCATTTTCTAAATATGCCCCGTGAGTCCTTAGTTACTTCTGTTCATGTTTCGACTCCGGTGGGTGATACCATTGTTGTAGACCGTGTGTATCTGTCGTGTCTTATATCTATTGGGGGTCTGCAGACCCTAGTGGACTTGATGTTACTCAGTATGGTCGAATTTGATGTAATTCTGGGCATGGATTGGTTATCCCTATGTCATGCTATTCTTGATTGTCACACTAATACCGTTACCTTAGCTATGCCCGGAGTTCCGAGAGTTGAGTGGAGGGGGTCTGTAGAGCATGTGCCTAGCAGAGTGATTTCTTATTTAAAGGCTCAGCGTATGGTTGAGAAAGGGTGTGAATCTTATCTTGCGTTTGTGAGGGATGTTAGTAGTGAGACTCCATCTGTGGATTCTGTTCCCGTAGTCCGTGATTTTCCGGATGTATTCCCTGCAGACCTGCCAGGCATGCCACCTGACAGGGATATTGATTTTGGTATTGACCTGGTGTCAGATACTCATCCTATTTCTATTCCACCTTACCGTATGGCACCAGCATAGTTGAAGGAATTAAAATAGCAGCTTCAGGAACTCTTAGATAAGGGGTTCATTCGGCCTAGTGTATCGCCTTGGGGTGCGCCGGTGTTGTTTGTGAAAAAGAAGGATGGTTCGATGCGCATGTGTATTGACTATAGACAGTTGAATAAGGTTACTGTGAAGAATCGTTATCCGTTTCCTCGTATTGATGACTTATTTGATCAGCTTCAGGGAGCTAAGGTATTCTCCAAGATTGACTTGAGGTCGGGGTATCATCAGTTGAAAATTTGGGATTATGATATTTCAAAAATGGCTTTCAGGACCAGGTACGGTCATTATGAATTTCTGGTTATGTCATTTGGACTGACCAATGCCCCAGCAGCGTTCATGCAATTGATGAACAACGTATTTCAGCTGTACCTTGATACATTCGTTATTGTGTTCATTGATGACATCCTGGTTTATTCCCGTAGCCAGAAAGAGCATGCGCATCACTTGAGAATCGTGTTACGGAGATTGAGGGAGGAGAAGCTTTATGCAAAATTCTCCAAGTGTGAGTTTTGGCTTGGTTCGGTAGCTTTCTTGGGGCACGTGGTGTCTAGTGAGGGTATTCAGGTTGATCCGAAGAAGATTGAGGTGGTGCAGAGTTGGCCTAGACCGTCTTCAGCTACAGAGATTCGGAGTTTCCTTGGTCTGGCGGGTTACTACCGTCGCTTTGTGGAAGGATTTTCTTCTATTGCTTCACCTCTGACCAAATTGACACAAAAGGGTGTTCTATTCTGATGGTCCGATGAATGTGAGGAGAGCTTTCAATAGCTCAAGTCGGCATTGACCACAGCTCTAGTATTAGTGTTGCCTACGGGTTCGGGTTCTTATACGGTCTATTGTGATGCTTCTAGAGTTGGCTTGAGAGCAGTGTTAATGCAGGACGGTAGGGTGATTGCCTACGCGTCGAGACAGTTGAAGGTGCACGAGAAGAATTATCTAGTGCATGATCTGGAGTTAGCTGACATTGTTCGTGCCTTAAAGATTAGGCGGCATTATTTTTATGGAGTGCAGTGTGAGATTTTCACCGATCATCGTAGCTTGCAGTATCTGCTGAGGTAGAAGGACTTGAATTTGCGGCAGAGGAGATGGTTGGAGCTTCCCAAGGACTATGACTTGACTATTTTGTATCATCCGGGGAAGGCCAATGTGGTGGCCGATGCCTTGAGTCGCAGAGCCGAGAGTTTGGGAAGTCTAGCTTATCTTTCAGCAGCAGAGCGACCTTTAGCCCTTGATGTTCAGGCTTTAGCGGGTCAGTTAGTGAGACTGGATTTGTCAGATCCTCCACGGGAGGTAGCTAGCATGGCTTCTCGGTCTTCTTTATTTGATCAAATTAAGGCACGACAGTATGATGACCGACCCCTATTAGTTCTTCAGGATAGAGTTCGTCGGGGTGATGCCAGAGATGTGACTATTGGTGATGATNTCTGAAACAGCAGTATTGGTGGAGACGGATAAAGAGAGATATTGTTGAGTATGTAGAACGGTGCCTCAACTTCCAGCAGGTCAAGTATGAGCACCAGAGACCAGGTGGTTTGCTTCAGAGGTTAGATATTTTGGAGTAGAAGTGGGATCCAATTACGATGGATTTTGTAGTTGGGCTTCCACGGACTGCGAAGGGTTTTGATGCTATTTGGGTCATTGTGGATAGATTGACGAAGTCCGCGCATTTCATTCCTGTCAGTACTACTTATACTTCAGAGCGGTTAGCTGGTATTTACATTAAGGAGATTGTACGGTTGCATGGAAATCCGGTTTCTATTATTTCTGACAGAGGTACTCAGTTCACATCCCATTTTTAGAGGGCCGTACAGAAAGGTATGGGTACTGATGTAGAGTTGAGCACTGCATTTCACCCTCAGACCGACGGGCAGTCGGAATAGACTATTCAGATTTTGGAGGATATGTTACGGGCTTGTGTGATTGATTTTGGTGGCTCATGGGATCAGTGTCTACCATTAGCGGAGTTTGCATATAATAACAGCTATCAGTCCAGTATTCAGATGGCCCCGTATGAGGCTTTATATGGTAGGAGGTGTAGATCTCCGGTTGGTTGGTTCGAGCCTGGTGAGGCTAAGTTATTGGGCACAGATTTGATTCAGGATGCGTTGGAGAAGGTGAAGTTGATTCAGGAGCGACTTCGCACGGCGCAGTCTAGACAGAAGAGTTATGCGGACCGGAAGGTTCGGGATGTGTCATTTATGGAAAATGAGAAGGTACTGCTAAAAGTATCACCCATGAAGGGTGTTATGAGGTTCGGAAAGAGAGGAAAGTTGAGTCCTTGGTTTATTGGTCCTTTTGAGGTGCTTCAGAAGGTTGGAGAAGTGGCTTATAGACTTGCCTTGCCACCCAGCTTGTCGAGTGTTCATCCAGTGTTTCATGCGTCGATGCTCAGAAAATATGTTGGTGATCCGTCTCATGTGTTAGACTTCAGCACAGTTCAACTCGAGGGTGATATGACATATGAAGTTGAGCCAGTAGCTATTTTAGCTCGTGAGGTCAAAAAATTGAGATCTAAGGAGATAGCATCAGTGAAGGTGCAGTGGAGAGGTCAGCCAGTAGAGGAGTCTACTTGGGAGACCGAGCGAGAGATGCAGAGCAAATATCCGCACTTGTTTGAGACTCCAGATATGTTTCTAGATTCGTTCGAGGACGAATGTTTGTTTAAGAGAGGGAGAATGTAACGACCCAGTCCGTCGTTACGTAAAACTTGCATTATAATTGTTGTTATTGACTTGTTATAGATTGGTTATACTGTATTTGATGTATTAGAGTTGATAGGCTTGAAATCGAATGGTTGTAGTGAGAGTTCAGTCAATTAGCCTTTAAAAATAGCCTTAAAATGGGAAAAGCCAACTAAGAGTTGACTTATTGGTAAACGACCTCGGAATGCAGATTTTATGGTTCGAATAGCTTCGTTAGGTGATTTGGGACTTAGGAGTATGTTCAGAATAATTTTGTGATGTCCGGTGTAGAATTAGGCTTGAATTGGCGAAAGTTAGTTTTTGGTGATTTCCGGTCGATAGTGAAAAATAGGCTATCGGGGTCGGAATGGAATTCCGACAGTTGGAATAGGTTCGTAATGTCATTTTGGACTTGTCTGCAAAATTTCAGATCAATCGGAGTTGATTTGGATAGTTTCGGCATCATTGGTGGATTTTAGAAATATCAAAGTTCTTAGGCTTGAGTTCGATGTGAATTTGGTGTTTTGATGTTAGTTTTGGTGTTTCGAGAGTGCAACTAAGTTTGAATGANGAATTTACACTCTGCGATCGCATATGTGTGCCCGCGATCGCAGAGGTCGAGCAGGTAAGCTAGTGCGGTCGCGTGAGGAAGAAAGCGATAGCGTAGGGTTGTTATATGCGCGTGGGGTCGTTGGTCAAAAGCACTGTGCGATCGCGTGCCTGGGGCTGCCATCGCGGAGGTCGAAGTGAGTGCACTATGCGATCGCAGGGGAAAATCTGCGATTGCGGAGAACAATTAACTGGGCAGTATTTAAATATTTCCTCCGCGACTTAAACCCCTTTTTACACCATTATTGTACGGAAAAGTGCTCTTGGGGGCGATTTTGAAGAGGGAAATCCTTGTTCTTCATTGATGTAAGTGTTCTAGTCATTAAAAATCGATTATGGGTGATTATAGAACATAAAACCAGTGTAAATTCATGGAAAAATCAATAGAAAAATGGGGTTTTAGGGCTTGAGATTATGAGACCTTCAAGAGTCGATTTGAGGCGTCAAACGAACTCTGATTTTGGTATTCTTTATATGTACTGACTCGTGAGAGGACGAAGAACACTTTTGTATAAAAATTTCTGAGTTTCGGGACACGGTCCTGGGGGTCGATTTTCGACCGGTTTCGGATTTTGAGTTAAATTCGATATTTTTCAATTGGAATTCGTTTCTTAAGCATATATTGATGATAAAAATCTGAACTTGGTAGATTTGGAGCCTTCGGAGGTTGATTCGCGAGGCAAGTGTGTCGTGGAATAGTTCCGGGCTAGTTTTGAGGTAAGTAATGTCTTTAAATCCTGTCCTGAGGGTATGAAACCCCGGACTATGCACCCTTTCACGGGTTTTGAAATGCAAAGGTTGAAACTTTGGAGATATATTTCCTATTTAGGGAACTATTGAGTTGCGAAACCGATTTTTAAGCCTTTGCTTAAATAGTATTTATATATTATGATATGTTTTGGGCTGTAAGTCATGTTTGGGGCCTAGTGCCGATCTGTTTACCCCTTGCGGGATGTGTTTACTATATTTTCCTCACTGGTATGTTGATTTTTCACTCAATATTTTATGTGATATTGTTTTGACACTCAGAGTATTTTGATACTACTTCTTGAAAATGAAACACTATTTTGGGTCGAGAACCCGGTATATTTATGGCCTGAAGGGCAAATTGAAAGTGTTTGACTGAGTGAGGCTACTGGCCTATATTGAGAGGATGTTATGATATGAGTGAGGCTGCTGGCCTACATTGTAAGGATGATATGATATGAGTGAGGCTGCGGGCCTATATTGTGTGTGATTTATGCCATGTTGTGGCCTATTATAGCGCTTGGGTTGTAGGAGCCCCTCCGCAGTCTGTAACACACCCCCAGTGAGTGCCGGTACCGATTGAGTGATGCCCGCGGGGCTTATGATGAGTGACTGTGAGGATGCCTGATGGGCAGAGTGATTGTGAGGTTTCCTGATGGGAAGAGTGATGGTGAGGTTGCCTGATGGGCAGAGTGATTGTGAGGTTGCCTGATGGGCTAAAACTGAAAGATATTGTGATGAGAAATGATTATGGCCCGCGGGGCGGTTTTATGAAGATTTTTACCGAGTTTTCGAACTATGATTTACTTCGTTTTCAAACTGGTTTTTACTGAGAATTTTACTGAGATATACTGATATTGTACTTGTTTTCAAAGGATTTCTGGAAACTGATTTCGAACTTATTATTTGATGAATACTACATGGTGACTTGGTGTTTTACTGGGTTTTGTGGAATTGTGTACCTGTGCTGTGTGTGTTTGTATTACTCAGACTGTGATTTATTTTCATTACTACTGAGTTGGCGTACTCATAAAGACTCTATGTGCCTCTGTGCACAGATTCAGGTACCGATTTGGAGCAGTAGTTGCCTTGTTCGTTAGCAGCAGTTTACGGGAATTCGAGGTAGCTGTCCAGCGTCCACAACTTCTCCATTTCCCTTCCTTATTTAGCTTTAGTACATGAATCAGAGACATATATTATAGTTTTTGCAGAGTTAGATTTATTTCTTCTTCGATGCTCATGACTCTTGACTCCAGTTCTTGGGAGGTTTGTTAGACTAGTATTGGGACGCTAATACTTAACTATATTACTTGATGCTATGGTTGCATGCTTGTTATTAAATTGTGAACTGTTATAATTGAACAAAAGCGTAGTAATGTGATGGTTGGCTAGCCTAGTTCCACGATAGGCGCCATCACGGCCTGTTAGGATTTGGGGTCGTGACAATACAATACATTTTCTCTCTCTTAAGCTTTCTTGATTTTGAGTTGAGTTCATTTTCTTAATCACACACTCAGCCGGTTTGAGGGCGATATAGCTCAATGGCCAAGATGAATTTTACACTGGTTTGCTTTATTTTACATTCAATTTCTAACATTAATTATCATATTTATCTGTTTGTGCTAGGTGAAATCACATATCCTTAAAACCACTTATAAATTTAATTGTTATCCGATTTTAAGGGTGAATAGTTTGGCGCCCACTGTGGGGCTTAGGATAATAATGATTGTCTAGTGCTAATTCTTATAACACACACTACTTTACGTTTATTCTCATAAGTGTTTTTTTATTTCAGGACCAGCTTGTCGAACTCCCAAATAGTACCCACACACGCTGTGATGACCCAAAGGGCCATTTTACGAATTCAGACTCCATTCTAGGCTTATTAGCCTTAAAAAGATTAATTTTAATCACCTCGATTTGTGTGCGCAGCCCGGGCGTGAAACCGGAAAGCTTTTATGTGAAATATGAGAAACGGTAATTTTGAGAGTTAAAATTTGGTTTGAGTTGACTTTGGTCAACACTAAGGTCAACATTTTGAGCAAACGGACCCAGATTTGTGTTCCGACGATCCCAGGAGGTCCGCAGTAAAATATGGGACTTGGGCATATGCCCAGAATTGAATTCCGAGGTCCCTAGCCTTAGAAAATAATTTTTGAAGGAAATTGTTATGCTGAAATTTTAAAGAAAATAAAGAAATGATTATTGTTTGAACTCATGGGTATCAGGCCTAAATTTTGGTTCCGGAGCCCGGTACAAGTCTGTTATAATGTGAAAGTCGTACTTGTGAAATTTGATGAGAATCGGAATTGATTTGACGTGATTTGGACATCCGAATGAGAAATAGTGAAATTTGAGTGTTCTTGAGGAAATTCTTGATTTTGAGGTTAAATTTGTAATTTTTTATGTTATTTCAATGATTTGATCGCACGAGCAAGTCTGTATGATATTTTTAGACTTGCGTGCATGTTTGGTTTGGAGCCCCGAGGGCTCGGGTGAGTTTCGAGTAGGCCACAGAGTGTTTTGAGACTTAGAAAAATAACTGGAGGTAAAAAGTTGCAGGTTCCAGCTCTCTGAACCTGAAAGCGCGACAGCGCTTGGAATTCCGCGGCCACGGACCAGGATCCGTTGGAGCGCCCGGAATTTCGTTTACCGCGGTTCTTGAAGACTCCATTTCGCCGCCGCGCCCCCAATTTCCGTTGACAGCGGTGGGGCAAGACCCAGAATTCCGCTGACAACGGAGATCAGTCCTGAGGCGCGTATAAATACAGCCCATCTTTAATTATTTTAGCACTTTTCAAAAATAATAAAACCCTAGAATGCAAGAGGCGATTTTTCCAAAATAGTTTCTTCCCCAAAAAATAGGTAAGTGATTTCTAACTCATCTCTTTCAATCCTAAACTACTTTTTACAAGATTTCAACCTAGAATCTAAACAATTTCATGGTAGAATTAGGATTTTTTGGGAAAACTTAGGAAACCCATAATTTTTCAATAAAGTTAATTCCTTTAGCAATAATTAATGATATTAAACTTAATTATGATTAGATACGAGTGAATTGAAGGCAAATTCTAAGGGAAAAGATGTGATTGAGCAGTGAGTGGCCTGCTGAATTGAAGTGAGTGCTTGGTTTAACCTTGACTTGAGGGAATAGGAATCCCCAACCTAAATGCTATGTGAATTGCATGTGTGTGGTGTATAGGTGAGGTGACGAGTATCTATGCACCACCAAATTACTTGTTAAACATGATCCCTACCCTGTCCCCAATTATTTGATTCCTGGTTTAACTGTTTGCATGATTTCTATGCCTCCATGTCTACTTGGTTTCATCAACTTGTTGTTAAGTATTGTTTTATGAAATTCGGAAGTGTTAGTTGTTACCCTGGATTCATTGTGATATATGAAAGGTTGAGTTGGTCGACAGTGTTCTACGAAATATATAAATTCCGGTTGGTTTCATTGTGAAATGATAATTGATGAAGGTTATGAGTAGCACGGTCTCCTGTTTACAATTGTTGAGACAAAATTATTGTGAAAGGCATTGACTTGAATTGTGAAATCTTTTATAAATAAAGTGATAAAATTGT